>VYZU01017421.1:0-10851 GCA_013401355.1 Ceyx cyanopectus | reverse complement strand
GGGGAGGTTGGGTTCGGTACTGGTTGTGTATATATTTGTATATATTTGTATATACCTCATTTCATTTTTTGATTAAATTGCTTTAGTTCCTTTTTCGAATCACTAAGTCTCTCTCTCCCTTATTCCTTTTCTCTCCCCTTTGGGGAGGGAGGGGGGTTAAAAGAGAGCGGTCTGTTATCGGTCTGGGGGCTGCCCTGACCCCAAACCGCGACAGTACATAACATCCATCTACTTTGTTACTGGATGGTGGAAAGTAAGATTGGGTGTGCACCATCTTTCACTTCAGTTTCCTGGGCAAAATCTGGGACAAAATTACAAGGTGAATCTTCCATTGTGCAGAAGTCATCAAAGGTGCAGAGCTCTGTGCACACTGTGGAAAACAGAGAGGAGGTTCAGGGAAAGAAAATCGAATTCACCATAAATTGTGTTGAAAACTTCTCAGAGAAAAGCCACATGAATTTTACTGATGGGGTAAAAGTTAATATCAAGTCTCAGGAGTCAGATACAGAGAAGCTGTGTTCAAATGAATTCTGGGCTCTCTGGCTGAAGAAAAAGCTATAGGTTTTTTTGCAAAGGTTTTTTTCTTTCTTTTTTTAAAAAATAAGAATCACGTGAATAGATAGCACTTTAAAGGTGCTTTCAAATTGCTGCCAATGTAAGAATATATGGAAAGTAATGCATAGATAATTTGAACCACTATCACTGCATAACAAAAAGAATCTGATCTGTCAGTGGTACAAATGGCCTTAAATTATTAACTTATCTCAATGGAGCTACCTGATTACATACAAGCCAGCTTTCATTTTACAAAGTTGTGTTAGTGATGATATCCTCCTGAGATTGATATTCCCTTTCCATGCGTGTGTCTTGAAGAGAACAACATGAGAAGGGAACACTCACAAAGTCATGGCTCTATGATCAGAATGATATCTGTCATATGAAGTAATATTCTGAGTACTTAGGTATTCTTTGCATTTTTCTACAAAGTAAATGTGATATGCAGGGATTTTGAACTTTGAAAAGAAAATGTTTAAAGTAGAGAAAGAGTGAAACAGTGATATATAATGTAAGGGCTCTACTAAAATAGCAAAGATCAGATATTATGATTAAACAGAAAAGCACTTGGTGTCTTTTCTGTCTACAAGAGTTAAGTGTAAAAATTAAGTGCATGGGCTGTAGATGTTCAGGTCATATGAATAAGATGATCTTGTTTTTTAATATTATCTGCTTCTTTCAGTGGCCTTGTACACATAAATATATAAAATGTCACTGGATAATAGGATAGTTAATTGCTATATGTGGGGGGAAAAAAACCCATACAAACCAGAAAGGATAGAAAACAGGAGGTGATATATTAGAAATGACTTCAGAGATGTGGAAAACAGAAAACCAAATTATCCAGTGAGAATATCCATATAAGAAGGAGATACTGTTTAGAAAGCAGTAATATTATTATATACTATTATATAGATATACTCCCAAAGTCCCTAAAGTAAGTGACTACACTCCCAAATGTTAGGGATGTATGATTAGCCATTTGTGAGCTTCCAGAGGTGAAAAGAAAGTTATTTGTTTGGGTTTTTTTAAATTTCCATTTCATGCTTTCATTTCACATTAGATAAAAGTGAACAAAATAATTGTTAGTTAAAAAAAAGAAAAGCCCGAATTCGTTATTTGAAGACCCAAAGAAAAGGCATATGGATATATTGGGAAAACATATGGAGACCCTTATGTAAAGACAAAACAAAAGCCAAGTGAAGTTACTGGATGGCCCCCTGAGGTGCAGCACATCAAGAGTGTTTGGTGGAATTTGGCCAATTCTCCTTTCTTCTAAAGAACAAAAGTCCTTTTCTATCATTAACAAGTGAAAACAAGGCAGCCAGTGTCCATCTGGGAGCAGTGGAGAGTTGCACCCTGCTTGAATCTCTGGTTTTATCCTGCTGATTTTCACTCTCATGGCAGTCAGTGTGTTAGCACAGCTGGATTATTCCACACCATGTCTTTTTTTCCTGCAGTGTGTATCTAGAATATACAGACCTTGCAATGCAGGAACATCTTTGCAGTCAACAAAGATCTTTACCCTGAAGTTCCATTTTCCCACTGCATTTGCAACTAAAACTTGTCTGGCTGAGCCCAGAAACACAGTTTAATGCACTTTTTATGCAATTTTTGGTTCATTTTTACTTAGTAGTGGTTTCTGCCTCCTGCTCTCATTTATTTTGCACATCAGCTGTGCAAAGGTAAACATGTACTGCACAAAATTAAGACATCATTTGCTGAACGTAGTATCTATTATTAGCTTTTTCTGAATGTATTTAAATCAACCTTTGGCATCTGCTATAACTGATACCCAGTCATTACTAAATGAAACATGCCAAGAACTGTGTGGCATATTATACTCTCATAATATGTTTTCACACCCTTTTTATGTGTGAAAATAAAAGGCATGACCTTAGGCAGACTGCCCATTGGGAACTGTCTCTAGTACCTCTGAACCATGGCAAGAAATTATTAGGGAGCACACTAGTCATTACAGCCTAAAATCATATTCTAGTAATTTCCTAGTAGAGACAACTAAGTGTTGGTACCCAGGAATATTCTTTGGTACAGTAAAATTTACTATTGTAGGTGTCACCAAGGAGTACTTCTACTATGCCTTCTTCTAGGCTACTGCTGTCTCTTTATTCTGAGTTATTTTTAGAGAATATTGTTTGGAATAAGAGATGTCCTCACAGCATTATCCCTTTTTAGAACACACACAAAGACTAGAGCTCATGTATCACTGTGCACATTGTTTTTAAAAAAAAAAAAAAAGTCATTCTCTGGAGATTTTAAGCTATGAGAGCTTTCCAGCATTTGCTCTCTAGTAGATGGCTACTGTGTGGAATTTTATTTTTAAGGACTCCAGAGTTCAGTACTCAGCAACAACCAATAAAGATGCCTTGGCAACTTAAGGCTCTTTTGACAATAATTGTCCCCATTTTTATGCTTTTTATAATATCCTTAAAATGACTTACTAAAAACCCTGTGACAACTACTGTCACCAGTTAAGAAAGTTTATTTCTTGTGAAAGAGTAGAAGCTGCCCCCCAGCTCCCAGTGTGTAACTGAGGCTGAATTCTGCAATGTGAATAGTGTATTTGGGAGAGCCAAATAGTTGCCATATTCTTCTCCAGTCAGATGGTGTGTCCTAAAGCATAGCTTGCAATGACAGGCTGCAGTGAAGCAGGGCATGCAAAAGAAGAAAATCCAGAAGAAAATCCTGCTAGAAGGCTTCTTGTCTTCTTTGGCCTGGCCAGAAGTACTGACTGTGCACACACCTTTGTGGCGTGACCCTTGTAAGAAGAGAAATGTGGTCTCTGCCTGTGACGCATCTCAAGTTCCTGCAGCATCTCCATTTTGGTTTTGGAATGGGTCTCTAAATGATGTTAAATGGAATTCATTAGGCAGGCAGTTTAACCATGGCTGTGTGTCCAGCCATTAGTGTGAAGCAATCAAGCCCCAAGCTGTGACTGAAAAGCAGTTGAGCAACACGTGCCACGTGTTAGTTGGATGGAATTCCTCTGAAATTCCAACTTCAACCCCACCTGTCCTTTTTGAAATGGCAATAGAATTTCAGTTGTACTATAAAATGTGCTATAAAACTTTGAAATGTTGAGAGTATAGATGTAGTCTGGAGAGTAAAATTCTACCACGGATAGAGCAATTTTTTCTTTTTCTTCCATACACCCTGATTTGGTCACGCATGAGTGTGACCCAAAAAAAAAATGTTTATGCATTAAAAGAATAAAATATTTTGGGGAACTTTTATAGTGTCCCTGCAAGGAACAATCTTTTCAGACATGTCTGTGCAGAGAGAACAAGGCTTGAGATAGGGGTCACAAGGACCAGAGAAGATCAGGAAATCTGGGAGGTCTGCTCCTAAAATTGAACAGATTTAGCAGCTGTTCTCCAGAGAGCCCGGGCATGGGGGAGACAGAGACTGCTGCTCTGCAACACAGTGAAGGAATGAAGAAAACTTCCATCCTGGCTTTATTACTATCAAGTGTTTCTGCTAGTAAATGTTTTTGTCCCATGGCAGTGTAAATATGCCCCATTATTAAAAGGCATATAAGAGAAGAACAGAAAAGCTGGAAATTACAGGACTGTTTATGCGTGAAAGCAATTTTCCAGAAGACTTACATTGCTAATACATTCAAATCTTTCTAAGATGATGCTGCATTTCATATTTTTGTTTTAAAAACTTGTGCCAATTCAAATGATGATGATATTGTGGTGAAAAAATGCAGGTTGTTTCAGTGCCTGATATCCCAAGCAGTAATGGCAACAGTTTCCCTTACGGGCATAGAAATAATTTAGTTTAAGACTTCGACCCTTAGGTAGGTTTCTCCTTAAGTTTAATGAACAAAAACTTCCTATTTCTGTGGTATGGGATGGATACATTGATTTGAAGGCACGTGCTGTCACAATATAAAGGGTCACTAGACACTGGGATGGGCTGCCCAGGGAGGTGGTGGAGTCACCATCCCTAGTGGTGTTGAAGGAAAGATTGGATGTGGCACTGAGTGCCATGGGCTAGCTGGGGGTTGTGTTGGGTCTTAGGCTGGACTGGATGATCTCAGAGGTCTGTTCCAGCCTCAATAATTCTGTGTTTCTGTGATAGTCCTACAGGTATAGTGAGATAATGGGATATTTTAGATATTTTTAAATACATGCTTTTTTTTTCTTGATTCTTCAATTAAAAAAATTATATTTTCCATGTGTTATCATAATTGTATTGTGCTGCTTTTTGGGACAGAAGTTGCATTTAGCACCTCTGGCTTCCTACATAGCATGTTAGGAAGAAATTTGTATATGTTAAGCAAAATGTTCAAGACTAATAATGTCTATTAACAATGAGATTGCTTATCTGACTGCTGATTGTCCTGCAAGCAGGGGTGTTTTCTAACCAGGAGAACAATGATTCATGTGAAGAGGCTGAATTTTGAGAGCAGTCCCTTGTATTGTTCTTTCAAGGAGTCAAAGTTTGTAATTTATAAGCAGAGCAGAGCAAAGGATATCTCACTAGGCTACACTGACTCCCCATAACCTCTGCCTCCCAGTTTCTCCAGCTAGACAAATGTGCTGAGGGTCTGCACTGGGTATTAACTCTACATCTTGTTTAGGAGCTTTGTGTGTTATATTGCCCTGTGAAAAGCAAGCAGCTGGCCCCAAGTAATAAACACCTCATTCCCATTTTGCAGAGGAGTTCTCTGTTTTCTTCCCTTCTCTCTCCTCAGCTGCTCCACTTCTCCCCCATTTCAGACTGTGAAGATATATGTCCTTGAGTACTGATATTAGAATACATGACCAGAGGTTTCAGTTTGCTCCCATTAGTCTCTGTTGATGTAAATTAAATTAATTTTGAATTATGAGTTATTTCGGTTACTCAGTCTTTTGTGCATACTTGGTTTTAGGAAGAATCCTTAACTGTCTTAGCCGTACATACTGTAATTACTGTTTTCTACAAGCTACATTTTATTCATTGATTGAAACCAGAAAACCCATTCCTAAGGAAAGAAGAAATCTCAGTATGTCTAACGTTAATCTGGATATTTTTCCCCTAATAATGAGAGGCTGTGAAAAAAATGATGTTTCTATTTAGAGCTGTAATGAAGTGCAGGATCACATGAAGAATTGGTCAGGGGCTGATGGGGATCATCCAGGAAGGAAGAAGTGAGATGCAAAACTGAGTGCCAAACGCTGTGTGTAATTAGTCAATCTACAGCCCTTTGTTACCAACTCTGACCACTCATCTGAGCTGCCTGCTTGGCCTTAAAGGCCTGATCCTGGCAGATACTGCCTGTGATGCTTGCAGGGAGAGTTCTCAGTGATATTACAGGAGCTGAGAGCACATGTCACCTTGCAGCAGCATGCACTCAGAGGGGTAACATCAGTTCCCTCCTGCCATGCAAGTGCCAGCTTTGATCCATCACAGTGAGGTTTCCCAGATGTGTCCTGGGTCAGATCTCTGCACTCAGCCAGTGCTGTTTGCCCAGAGGGTGGGTGCCCTATATCACCTGCCTATACCTGGGAGCCTATCTGAGCCAGCACAGCTCAGTTACTGCAGTGACAGCCCTCAGGGTTTTGGGGGCAGGTGAGTCACTATGTGTGAGTACTCACAGGGTATTTACTTTTCAAAAAGAAGAAAACTGATCAAAGAAAGAAAATACAAAGCTTCATTCCTGGAGTATTGCATCCAGCTCTGGAGCCCTCAGCACAGGAGAGACATGGAGCTGATGGAGCAGGGCCAGAGGAGGCCACAGAGNTGGCTCAGTGGCACAGGCTCCCCAGGGAGGTGGTTGAGGCCCCATCCCTGGAGCTATTGCAGGTGAGGTTGGCCAAGGCTCTGAGCAGCCTGGGCTAGTTGAGGGTGTCCCTGCTCCCTGCAGGGGGCTGCACTAGATGCCCTTTGGAGCTCCCTTCCAGCCCTAACCATTCTATGGACTGTTTCATTCAACTCTGTTCCAAGTGTACTTACACCACCTCATTGATTATCGTGACAAAAATCCACAGCAGGAATTCTGCTGGAGGCAGAGGCAGCACCAGAATGTCTGCCAGTTATATTACCACTTAAAAAAAAAAGATCTTAACCTCTGCTTCTAATCAGCATCTTTAGCAAAGTTGTTTGTTGAGTGGGGAGTGTGTGTTTGTGTCTGTCTCTTCCTTTCCCTTCCCTTTCCACATTGTAATGTAAATGCAGAAAGCCCGTGTACCATCTTTCACTTCTGACAGCCTGCACTGCACACTGCACACAGCTGTCATGGTAATGACAAGTCTGGTGCAGCAGGATAATTGGGTACTTGAAGAAGATTCATAAGGCAATATGCTGCACACTACTGTGCTGTGCCCTGGGGCAAGGGGAGAAGAGAGAGGGTACCAGGCAAAGTAGGGAGTCTATTTGTGACAAATTATAATCTAGTAATATGATTTTGTTTGCCTGTGAAGTGGTTTCTCTGCTGCCCACCCGCCCCACAGAATTAGGTTAAGGGTTTCAAAATCAGTTTGTAGCATGTAGGAAATGGAGTTTTGTGTGATAGTAATGGAATTGAAATATCCCAGCAGAGCAAAGGAGGTGAGTGTCAGCACAAAGCTGTGCCTCTCCTCTCTTCTCTGCCATGAGAAGGAGTTTGGTGTCAAAACACACTGTAATCCTGCCATCTGACAGCTCATTATTAAGAAGCAACTAGAACTGACTTTATTACTGTAGACTATAGTTGGCTTATCTGCAAATTAGCATCTTTTGTTCCCTTGTGACAGATTCTCTCTGCTTTCCTGGCATCCGTCACGAGGTGGTAAAGGGGAGCATATTTTTTGAGTTTAATGTGATCACAATTAACCTCTGACCTCTTTCTGATACATCTCCTTTATCATTATGGTTGAAGCTGTTTGTCTTGGAGTGAAGTTGAAATGCTTGGAGACCACATATTTACGTGCACTGGTGCTGGTAGTTTGCATCATGCACTTTTAGATGTTTAACAGATTACTCATTAACATTTTTGGATGGTTTCTCTCCAGCTAAAGGAGAGGAAGTGTTGGTCACCATTAAAAGTAGAAACCTAATCTTCCATCTGAATCCAAACAAGTCATTTAATCTTCTGGTATGAGGGCAATAGTAGCCATGGTACTTCAGCAATGTGTTGAGAAATCTAACTGACTACTGTTTAAATATCACTTGGGTACCAGCAACTGACTTGTGGCAGAAATATTAAGTACTCGTGGTAATAATAGGTTGCAAAAATGAAAAACTACCATTATTGTTTTTCACAGATTCACAGATATTAGGAGTTGGAAGGGACCTAGAAGATCATCTAGTCCAACCCCCCTGCCTGAGCAGGATCACCTTTTGCTGGAGAGGTTGTTTTTTTTGTGGTATCATCCAAACAGAATTTTCATCCAAAAAAAAAGAAAACTTTAAAAATGAGCTCTATCGTGCAATTTTTGCTGCAGATTAAATAATGATAGCAGCATAACACAATAGCAGCACTAGCAAACAAGAGCTGACTTGCAGTATGTAGAGGAAGGTCATGTGCCTGAAAAGCTTTTCCAGCATCACCGATTTTGACTATTACAGGAAAGGAAAATGTATCAAGACATCCTTAGCTTATTAAGAATAATGAGGTTGACACAGGCCACAGAGGAGTGCTGAAAGATCCATTCCCGAGCTGCCTCAGTGATGAATTAGGCTTAGCTTCCTTTTTATACATCTTCACAAAGAACTTCTTCTTTAAGAACATGTATTGTTTTGTAGATCTCACCCTTTGGTTGCCCAAGTTTTTGGATGCCCTCTAAGGAAATTAATTCCCTGAGTATCGTATAGAAAAGCAATCTAGAAACCAGCATGCTGCCTTCATATGTCCCTGGTTCTGGGTGATTGAGACTATATATTGAGTGTGCTTGGTCTCCATCTGAAGACATGCTTCCCCTCATTCCCCCTTATGAAAAAAAGGATTTGAGCTTTTTCCCTTCATCCCTGTACAGATGCCTTTGTATTTTAATGATCCATAGAGGACTGTCTTAGTTCCTACTGGATTTAAATGAAACTTCCAGGCATGACCACTGCCACCTCCCAGTGTCCTCAGTGGGAGATAATGGCTCCTCGTGCCCATGAAATGTTCATGCTGCTTTACAGTGTATTATTATTAATTATTATTATTCTAGTAATTGTATTAGAAATGAATTAAAAGGCAGCAGACAGGTGGAAGCCATGAACTGTTTAACTGCTGAGTCTGTTTAGCTCTGTTAGCTTTGCATTTCGATGACTTTGGATGAAACTGCATTTTTTGAAGTATCAAAGTCCATAATCTTCTACTAGTCCACACTTTATTGGCCTAACTAGTGTGGGATGTGGCTCCCACAGATAGCTCAGAATGTATATGCATAGGACTTGTGATCAACAGTGGACTCTTCTGGTGAGATTTTCCTGAGAATGGAATGTAAATTGTCTTTTCACTCCTCTGAGAGCTCTAGTGCTGAATTAATTCTTTGCATGTTATTTTCAGTGCAGCGATGAAGCATAAAGTGTTATTTTTTGGGATGAAACCTTTGAAATCTCTAGTGCCCAATCTTTATTATTTGTTAGCACTGAGATGATTCAAGCTCTACTGTGGTTTACCTTTGTATTCTGACTTCTGAAAGCACATAATGCAGGGCAGTTTCACTGTCCAACTGATAGTCCCATCTGGATATGTGGAAAGCTCTGAGGCCATGTGTTTGTTTTGTTGCTTGTTTTGTTGTTTGTTTGCTTTTTTTTAATTCAGTGTTTCTTCTTTAAATACCTCAAGACTCAACCTTAGGTTCATTTAGAAGCAAATATTTTGGTTTTCAATAGGAAGATGAGTGCTAGAACAAATTGAATTTATTGTGAAGAACTTTATTCTTGTTGTGTTGAAGATGAAAGAAAAGAGCAAGTAAAGAATTCAATTTGTAGCATTGGGCACAAGCCCATGACACAGTTTTGTATGCTGGGAACTATGGAGGAGGCTTCAGAAGGCAGCATGATTTGTTGTCTGAGGACTTGCAAGGCTTTTCATTCTTACTGCATTATCTTCAGTTCTCTTTAAGGGATCTTCTGCAGGATTGTACCCATGCAACTGAAAGCTCATTTTGCTCTATTATTGCACAGAATGATAACCTAGGACCTTGATTCATTTTGTGAATATACTGCAGGTTGGTGATGACAGCAGGCAGATAACCAAAGCCACTTACAGAAACAAGTAAGACACTGGCCTAGATTTCTAGCTGCTCAAAAAGACTTGGCTGTAGATCTTGATTCTGATGAAAGTCTGTGCCAATGGAGGCCCAGAACAGTCTTTGAGTCTGTTCTGCACATGAATTTACTACAGTGCTCAGGAAAACAGAGCCCTGACAGTATTTTCTTCCTGTTCTATTGGGTAACAAAGAGGTAAAGGTGAGCTCTGCCAGGTGGGACAGTCTGCAGCCAATCTGTCCTTGCTGACCTGCCAAAAAGGCAGCTTGTTCCATCCAGGGGTTGACCCAGGTTACTGGAAGTAGGGAGACTTGAGAGGCTATTGGGGTGCAAGTGCCTACATTTGAAAGAGTGGACACAGTAGATGGGGGAACTCCCCCATTTCAAATTTCATTGATGGGAAATATACACATTTCCCAAAAGATTTTAAACATCCACCACTTGAATTTGAATAATTGGGGTTTTTCATTTTCATCTATTTGTAGAGTGCTTTTGAACCTCAGGAAAAGCTGATTGAAGACCTGAGAGATTAGATTTCTGTTGCTTCCCATAATTCTTGCTAATTATAAATATGCATGTGAAGAACTAAATTGTAGAACAACAAGAAATGCTTCCATTCTTCAAGTTCGTTGCTGCTATTAACAATTTTTACTCATTAAAAAAAATATAGGTATAAAATACTGCTATTCATGGAGGTTTCTTTCTCATATGAGATTTGAGATCCATTAACTGTATTAGCCACTAACTTTAAGGAAGTCCATATTCCTTAGTACTGAATAAAAAAGTGTTAACTTTTAACCCTAAGTATATAAAACCATGGTAAAAATTATGTTTACACAACACAACCAAGAAAACACAAAATACTTTCAGTAACAGTCTGATGTTTGACATCTGAATCATTGAAATCTGAGTTTATACACGTTCCAAATGATATAGAAATAATAATCTGTAATTAATGAATTCATTTTCATAGAGACTAAAGAGAATCATGACTGGTTGGAATGAGCGAACCTATTTTAAATAAGCAAGTACATCTTTTAAGTGCTAATTAATTCATTACTAGTTCATCTTTCAGCATTCATCTCCTTTTTCTTTCCTTTTGAA
>VYZU01017420.1:176971-219440 GCA_013401355.1 Ceyx cyanopectus | reverse complement strand
TTATATAGCAGGACTGCCATCCTAATGCTGCTCTGAAGAAGTGCTCTTGAAACTGAGGAAAACAAACCCATCTGTTAAAAATAGACATCTCTTCTAAACCCACAGGACATGGTTTCATCTGCCTGCCAAGATTTTACTCAGTTTTACAACAGTTTTGACTTTCTCAGCTTGTAAAGTCTCTGAGGAGAAGCTGCACTAAGATCTTGATGGTTTACATTACCACCTAGGCTTTCTCCAGAGTACACAATCTTTCCACATAGTTGAGCTTTCTTAATTATTTTAGGAAAAGGGAAAAAAAAATAATTAAAATTATTATGATTTTATTCTCTTCTCCCAAGGAGGTATAAGAGACTGGGAAACTGGCACATCTTCAGCTCAGACACATTCTAATTTTGCCCTTGGTGGGTAGCATGTTTTAGAAATTAAAATGGAATTATATAGATATTTCTAGCAGAAAAACAGCTGGATACAGATTTTCTCCACACAAGCACCATGTCATCCAAATCAACTAATGGGTGGGACTAAGGCCAGTCAGGAAGGCAGGGCTGCTGTCATAAAGTACAGGGAAGCTCTTGTGAATTCTTAGCTGATTTGCAAGTATTAGTATGAAGTTGCATATTCAAACATGCCCATCTGAGACAGGCACTTGCATTCAGATCTTCAGAACATTCAAGCAGTGATTTCAGTGGGAGTTATTATGTGTCTTCAGGAGCAGGTCCTGGTCCCCACTGACTTTGAATCAATCATCTCCATAGTTTAGAAAATTATAATATACCCAAAGCCTGCTTAATAACTAGGAAAGTCTGAGAATAAGCCACTTAGGGGGGAAAAAAAAGTAGTGGGGTGTGCAGGCAGGCTGGTGAAATATGTGACTATCATCTCCTTTGAAAAGGCTAGAAATCAGGAGGGGTTCTTTTGCTTGCCCAGCCACTAGACAACATCCAGCATACCCAGATGAATCCTTGCCTGGAAAAATAACTTCTGCATCTCAATATTCTTCCCAGGTTTAAACTGAATAAACCTACCTTGAACTCTGCACCTAATGAGGATCTGTAGCATAGTTTTCCCCACGTAGCACCCCCTGTGTTTTCTCTTTGTTGGCTGAGATGAAGGGAGGAGCAGGCAGGAGAGAGAACTGCTTTTTAGATCATTAGAGGCTCTGGGAGCCAAATGTGAACACCAGAGCAGACAGAGTTTGCATTCACACTGCAGTGTCTCACAGGCACCAGCACAAGCTGAGCAGGCTGCTGTGAGCAGCAAGGCCAGGGCCAGGACAGCCCTGCAGACTGCAGCTGAGCATCAGCAGAGGGAAGCAAGAACAGCTCTTGCTTTGCTCACTTAGGGAAGACTCGCCTGCTTCTCACCTCTCTGCACAGCACATTCTCTAACCAGCATTTCTAAGAACAAATATGACTGCTACAAGGAGCAAAGCAGGGGTAGTGGTGGTGTGAGAGGCTGAGTCAATGATTTGATATCATGATTTTATATATATATAAAATATTATATATTATTAATAATTATATCTTGTTTTCCACCAGAGTTGTGGAGGAGATGACTACATTCACAAAGCCATGAGGACCCTGATTCTCTGCCAGTCCTAACGAGTCTTTGGGGCACCTTCTGCCCATGACACTCTCACTCCTGTGACATGCAGCCCTTCATCCACAGAAGACACAGCTCTTGTTATTCTTCCCATTGTTATGCTCTCTCTAATGAGATTATAAGGAAGCTATGAAGCCAATGGCTTTGATCTCAGGCCTGACCCAAGGCTGTTGCTGCTTTCTTGGCCCAGTTTTAACACATCTCAATTCATAATCTGCTGGAGTTACAGGATTGTTCACAATATTAAAAAAAACCCCAACAAATAACAGCTAGTTAAGGTAAATTCACATGCCAAAGAAATGACATTAATCAGGAAGAGGCATAACTACTATTTCTGGCAACATTACTACCCCTCTGAGCTAAGAGCCCAGAAGCTGCTGTCACAACTGTGAGCTATTTTAGAGCAAGACTTTAGGTGTGTGGGAACCATCAGCCCCTTAAACCTGCAGGAGAGGATTAAGTAGCACCACAAATGCCAGAGTAAGACCAAGAGCCAAAGCAAATATTCCGTCCTACTGCACTCCTGATGTTGCTCCAACAGCTGAACCTGCAAGACTGAAAACAATACAGATGAAGACTAATGAGCTGGGGAATATATCTGTGTGTATTCTGCACACCACAAGCCTTCCTCTGTCTCCAGCTTATACACCTTCCCCAATGTGAACTGTAGATTTATTTAAGGAATAAAGACACATGTGTCTGTAAGGTGGAAACAAACTGAATGTGGTAACTCACCTCAATTAATTATTTTAAATGGTAGCCCTTCTAAATGTTATTTTAGAAGGTGGCTGTGAGCTGAGAGTCCAGCAGTTGTCTGCTGCTTGAACTCCTGTGAGCACTGCAGCAGTACTGGCAGCAAAGTGGTGCCATGTCCTGTGCCCTCCACCCCCTTCTCCTTGGAAGCTGGGCAGTGCAAGAGTGCCCAGGAGGGAAGGGTAAGTGGAACCAGCTCCCTCCCTGGGCTCCAGGGAGCAGAACAGAGCAGTTCTTCTGAGCAGAAACATTCCATGCACCCTCTGTCCATGCTGAGTGATGCCACCCACGGGGAGCTGAGGGGACCCAAGCAGCCAGGTTTAGCAGTCTTGAAGGATCTGATGAGAGGTGCTTTATTCAGAGTTTTTTATATTTTTCTTTAGTGTATACTAATCATTCATGTATTTGTAGATCTAGTGGATGAATAGGATTATTAATTACTTTTTTTTACAAATGCACACCTAAACAAATCACTCAAATAAATGACTGGTAATGTCACTCCTCAAACTGCATTTTGTGCTGGAGGCCTCCTAATGACAGTTTAAAAAAGCATTTGATTTGCATAGCAATGTTCTGCCTGCTTAATGAGTGCACTTATTGTGTAATCTAGCATTAATGTTGGGTTTCTACTGACATTTACATGAACAGGTACACTGAATAATTATTTACATACATTACATAAGAGCATTTAAAATCTTGGTTTACACAGAGACATTTACTGATTAATAGATTAGACAAAATCATGTGTAAATGAGTGCAAATTGATAGTTTACATACACAACATAAACCTGAATCTGAATTGTGCAGTGCAGAGCTCAGTGTAACACTACCTTTGCTCTACCACTTCTGCACAGCAGTGATGACTGGATGACACAGCAAATGACAGACTCTGTCCAGAGGAAGATCCCTGCTCCCTGCACAGTTACCCCTGAGAACAAACCATGGACCACAGAGCACAGCTTCTTGCTGGTTTGCTCACACTGCACATAGCTGGAGCTGCACAGAACCCAGTGTGAGAGGACTGCAATGCCTGTCTGGCCATTACAACTCTAGCTCATCACCTCTACAAATGTTGTACTCGAGATGTTTTGCACCTAAAATTAACAGCAAGTCCTGAGATGGAGTTACACAGAATTACACATAATTATTGAGGCTGGAATAGACCTTTGTCCAGCCTAAGCCCTGACACCAGGACACCAGCTAGCCCATGGCACTCAGTGCCACATCCATCTTTCCTTCAACACCACTAGGGATGGGACTCCAGCACCTCCCTGGGCAGCCCATTCCAATGTCTAATGACCCTTTACCCAAGGAATTGCTTCCCAATATCCAACCTAAACCTGCCCTGGTGCAGCTCCAGGCCATGGCCTCTGGTTCTGTCACTGGGTGCCTGGGAGAAGAGCCCAGCCCCAGCTGCCCACAGCCTCCCTTCAGGGAGTTGTGGAGTGATGAGGTCTCCCCTGAGTCTCCTCTCTCCAGGCTGAACAGCCCCAGTAAGTGCAGGAAGAACTGCCCTGTGAGATGAAGTGAATGTATTTGGGGATTTTTGTTGATAAAGGCCTTGATGTCAGGGCATAGTGCACACATTTTGCTCCTTAGGAATTTCTGCTAAATTGGTTTTGTCAATAGAAATATACATTCTTTAAGACAAGAATACTTGTATTTCTGCAAGTGGAAGGCATGTGTTGTAGCTGTAGCCATTTATAACTTGAATTATTCTTCCTTTTTTTCCCCTAAATCCTTCTGACAGTTGAAATGCATTACAGGTAATCTGACCAGGTGGGGAAGTGACACAGTTTTTCCCTTTTCTAGGGAAAGCTTTTGTGAAGTAGCAGTGAAAAAGATACTGGCAGAAGCTCCCACTTAATCCCTTTTATGTCACAAAATACATTTAAAAAATACAATGATTCAATACTGCCCTGGAGTACTTGCTTAATAAAAAGAAACCCAGGACTTAATTAAAGATACAGGATTATATAGAAGGGATTCAGAAAAGCAGGGATAAAGCTGTGCACTGCCTGTGACTACTGCATTCTTTGCCTTTCTACAGACCATTTCTCCCCAAGAAAAGTATTTTAATTATGGACAGCTCACTCACCAAAAGAGAGAACTAATTCAGTTCATTGGTAATTTTCTAGATTTAAAAAAGACACAGTATAGCTGCAGTTAATAATAAAATCTTTGCATAAGACTTTGCAAATAATTATCTTCAACTTTCCTACTTTCCACCTAAAGCTTTAGAAAGTCTGTGCTATTATCATCTCATGGCACTGGCTACTAAGCACAGAAGTCAATACCCATACCTGACACTGTTCCTGTATTTGTGCTAGTGACAAAACATTATAATTGAGATGTTAAGATCCTGTGGAAAGTACATGCAATGTGATGACAGTTTTAGGAAGCTTTGTGATGCTTTTAGATGCATTTCTAATATTGCTGTGACATATCTGTTTCAGACCCAGATCAAAATCACTTTTTTTCTCAAAAAAAACCCCCAACAACCCAACCAATTTTTTTTTTAAATAATCATAAATGCACATCACCTTTTCTGCTGTGTCCCCAAACAATAAAACTCACAGAGAATAGGGCATTTGTAGAAATATCAATGACCTGCTAAACATCACACTAATTTGAGTGCAGAGAAGTGAAACTCAACCCAGCAGGGGGCTGGTAGAAGAGAGAGCAGGAAAGGATTTGAAGGAAGCAGAAAGAATCATCACACCAAGAAATAAGCTGTGTGGGCCACAACCACTTTACATGACTGACTGAAAGAGGGAGACATAAAAGCAAACGTTACAAAGGTCTCGAGGGATAACAGAGCTAGAATGAATATTGAAAAGGACTGTTTTAGAAGAGAAAATGCAGTCACAATCACACCAGCTGTCTTTGCTTGCTTGTTAGTAAGACAAATCCTCTCTAAGGAGCATGGTGATGGAAGGCTGGCTGGCTGGCTGGCTGTCCTCACAGCTCTGTGTCAGTACTGCAAGGTCACTTAAAAACTCTATTTACTCAACTTCTCTGTTGTTACTAAACCCCTGTGAACACACTGAGTTCCAATACATCTAGTAACAATCTCAAATTAGGTGAGGAGTTAGACTGCATTAAAATAAAGATGGTTTCATTAATTAAAAGGCTTATCTATAGAACAGGCTAAATGGTATTTCATAAAGCCCAAACAACTCATAACTCCTACTGAAAATGGAAGGCCCCCAAATGAAGATATAAGATGAAAAGCATATCCAGAAACAATTGCAAACAGGCATATTATTTAGTCAACTGCCACAGTAAAAGATGTCCAGGAACAGCAGAAAACAAATTATTCTATGGAGTAAAGAGGCTTCAGCTTGCTCTAATCCGTTGAGATTCCATGTTAAGTGAGGACAAACAGGTCTTTGTGTTTAAGCTGAGAAGGAAGGATTGCTGAGCATTACCTGATTGCCATGTTGTGAGCTGCAGTTCCCAAGGCTCTTCTGCCCAGTATGCACAAGGCAAAGGAAAGTGTCACCAGAGGAGAATCCTCATCACTGTCCAGGTGCTGCAAAGGTGGAAGAACAGCATATTATTCTAAATGAAAAAAGCCTCTTTAAAACACTGTAATGCTATAAATGGTAACATTGATAAAATGTGCATGTAGCTACTCAGAAAAACATACTGTGCAATTAAACAGAGTAAGAAGGACCATTCTCATCACATGCCTTCTGCAAAATGCATTTTGCCCATTGTCTAGAACAGAGCATTTTTATCTCAGGTGGCAAAATCCCTGAGCTGAAGGCAACCAAACTCTTTTTCATGTGTTTTTCATTTCACAGAGTGCCTGTGAAATCCTGCCACACATTCCAGAAGAACAATCTACTGCTGCAACTTCTTTTGTTTATTGATTAAACTTTATTTAATCACTAAAAGTGTGTTTCTCCATATCTAACACGTGCACCACTGGTGACACTAACCTCACATTTTACAAGTAGTCAAAATATTTGAATATGAATCTTTAGGAGGACACAGACTATCATTTCAGCCCTTGCAGTAAGTGAGTTCCTATAGCTTTCTTTGACTCTAAATCTGAAGCCAATTATAATGGAGAGTCTAACTCCTCCTACAAAATACATGGATTTCCAGGGCTATGTATACAATCAAGCTATTTTTTACATCTCATCTCCTGTATGAACTTTATATAAGCAGTGAATTACAAAACTGGAGGTAAAAAAAAAAAACTTAAAAAAAAAAAAGTATGCATGTGCACACTAGTGCAGGCTTTCATTTGTCCTTTTAAGTCTAACTCACACATTTCAAGATGATTGGAAATTACTCTGTTTGAAAGTCTCAGTCACCCAGCAAGTGAAAAAGCATCACTTAGCAGTGGCCTCCCCTGCATTGTGCAGTTCTTTGTGTGTCAGAACTTGGAAGCTGAGACGTGGAGATGGGAAAGAAAAGAGATTAAATATTCCCAGTAGGAGGAGATGGTGGGGAAAGCTCACAGCATAATTCAATGAGAACAGCATGAATGCAATGATAGGCAGATGCACTGGTGGAATGGCACTCAGGGTTAGACATGAGAAGAAACATTAAGATTCAGCAGTGTTGTGCCAGCTAAGGTCAGCTGTAGCAAATGGGATGTGCACTCAGGGCTGTTGGAAGAGTAATGCCCAAATAACAGTGTGTGGTGGACAGGAGAGATACACCTCTCATTTCTGGCCATTATCAGCACTAATCAGAAAATTAAATCAAGGCAATATGCTTGCCTGAAACTGTATTCTCCCTCTAGGCTATTTGGAGTATTCCATGGAAATACAGTAGTGCATTTCCAGCTAACAATTGCTGACCATCAGTAATCTTAGTGGCTTCAAAACGTGTGAGTGTGGAGCTCTAAACCTGCCCTTGACCTCCTCGAGCCCCGAGGGAATTTCACACAGCTTTGTGGCATGGTTCACATTTGATTTATGAGCTCTCAGTTGTGACCTAGATTAACAGGAAGTTTGTTATGTGCTCCCCTACCATAGAATCCCAGAATGTGTTTGGCTGCAAGGGACCTCCAGAGGTCCAACCGTTTAAAGGACTGTACCAAACAGAGGCATTTTTGTGGGAAAGGATACAAAAACATCACAGATGTGTGGCAAATGTCCCCAAACACTGGCAAAAATGAAGGAAAGGTGATGCTCTGTTGTCATTCCTTGAATGGAGCCTGCTGCAGCAGTACTGTGAGCACCTCCATGCCTTCCAGAGCTGATGAGACTCACTGTGGTGGAAGTGTGTACAGTAAGGGACTGGGTTTGCACCCCTTCAACTCTAGTTTTTGCACAAGGGTAGTCTCCAAAATAGGTTGGGGTTTGGTTGGTTTTTTTTCCCACTCCACAAAATATGTATTTGCCTTTCATGTTAAATCTGAGAGCTTACATGAAATAAATGTTATTGTATGAATCCTGAGCAAGCAAAGGAGTAACTATGCATGATATAACCCCTACACCAAGAATTAAACCCACTACTATTAAGAAAAACACAAGCTTACCTCCACCCTTTTTGTAGCACAGAACTGGATCCAGTCCAGATAAACACTGCAGAAACTAGCTCTTGTTATTCCTTGGAGACATGGAACATAATCCTCATCTATGTTGATGTTGAACATGGCAAGGTCACGCTCAATGTAATGCCACTTTGCATAAGGCTGCAGAATCTTCTGGATGGATTCATCTTTTATCCAGTCAAGAATTTTGGGAGAACTTGCTGTGAAGTATATGATACTCTGTTGATGAAATGTGCAAATGTTAGTCAGGGTAACTCTGATTGGAGCAGATCTATTTCACATAGAAGAGAGTAAATCAAACAGGACCATGAGTTGGCTTCCAAAGCACTGAAGGAGGAGCAGATTCAGCAGCAGCTTCTGCAAAATGCAGAAATATTAGAAAGCAGCAACAAAATCTGCACTTGAGACTCTAAGTTTAAATTCCTCTAACCACTATGTCTTTATAATAATGAATTAAAATAATGAAACAAAATAGATAAATCCATCTGAACCAAATTTAAAACATATTTTCAAAAGACTATGAAACTTAAAGATAAATTCTTATTTAGTCCTATTATAATGCTTTATAATTTTTGTTTTAATAAAAGATAATAATTTAGAAATTGATTCCAAGGCAAAGGAGAAGCAAGTGAACACGACTGAAGATGATGTAGTTCTACTTTACCCATGCAATGGAAATATCCTAAAGCAAATAAATGTATAAATGAAAATATGCTGGATTACAAAGGACAGAAGAACTACCAGCCCTGTTAAAAATTCCAGATGCCCTCCACAGTTTATCCTTCTAATTGTACAACAATACACAATCAAGAGGAAAAGTAAGCTCCAGAGGAAAAAGACAATTCAGACAGATATAGATCAAGGATGGACCCTTAATTTCTTGGCATGTGGAGAACAATACACTCTTTTAGAAAGATTCCTGCAGAAACAATAGGGGCTGGAACACAGCACTCAGCATATGCAGACTTCTGGGATACTAAAAGGCATTTAAATAAGAATATATTGAGAAGAGATGGAGGAGGCTCAAGGGAAAAATATCACAGTAGTTGGGCAGGAAATTATTTCAAAATATATGCAGAAGGGCTACAGGAGCTGACCCACTTTTATTTGTGGAGAATAAAAATCCTTTTATAAGAAGAAATACAGGGTTTTCTAGGCTGTCGATGAAACTGCTAATTAAATAATGCAGTTCTTTGTGTGTCAGAACTTGGAAGCTGAGACGTGGAGATGGGAAAGAAAAGAGATTAAATATTCCCAGTAGGAGGAGATGGTGGGGAAAGCTCACAGCATAATTCAATGAGAACAGCATGAATGCAATGATAGGCAGATGCACTGGTGGAATGGCACTCAGGGTTAGACATGAGAAGAAACATTAAGATTCAGCAGTGTTGTGCCAGCTAAGGTCAGCTGTAGCAAATGGGATGTGCACTCAGGGCTGTTGGAAGAGTAATGCCCAAATAACAGTGTGTGGTGGACAGGAGAGATACACCTCTCATTTCTGGCCATTATCAGCACTAATCAGAAAATTAAATCAAGGCAATATGCTTGCCTGAAACTGTATTCTCCCTCTAGGCTATTTGGAGTATTCCATGGAAATACAGTAGTGCATTTCCAGCTAACAATTGCTGACCATCAGTAATCTTAGTGGCTTCAAAACGTGTGAGTGTGGAGCTCTAAACCTGCCCTTGACCTCCTCGAGCCCCGAGGGAATTTCACACAGCTTTGTGGCATGGTTCACATTTGATTTATGAGCTCTCAGTTGTGACCTAGATTAACAGGAAGTTTGTTATGTGCTCCCCTACCATAGAATCCCAGAATGTGTTTGGCTGCAAGGGACCTCCAGAGGTCCAACCGTTTAAAGGACTGTACCAAACAGAGGCATTTTTGTGGGAAAGGATACAAAAACATCACAGATGTGTGGCAAATGTCCCCAAACACTGGCAAAAATGAAGGAAAGGTGATGCTCTGTTGTCATTCCTTGAATGGAGCCTGCTGCAGCAGTACTGTGAGCACCTCCATGCCTTCCAGAGCTGATGAGACTCACTGTGGTGGAAGTGTGTACAGTAAGGGACTGGGTTTGCACCCCTTCAACTCTAGTTTTTGCACAAGGGTAGTCTCCAAAATAGGTTGGGGTTTGGTTGGTTTTTTTTCCCACTCCACAAAATATGTATTTGCCTTTCATGTTAAATCTGAGAGCTTACATGAAATAAATGTTATTGTATGAATCCTGAGCAAGCAAAGGAGTAACTATGCATGATATAACCCCTACACCAAGAATTAAACCCACTACTATTAAGAAAAACACAAGCTTACCTCCACCCTTTTTGTAGCACAGAACTGGATCCAGTCCAGATAAACACTGCAGAAACTAGCTCTTGTTATTCCTTGGAGACATGGAACATAATCCTCATCTATGTTGATGTTGAACATGGCAAGGTCACGCTCAATGTAATGCCACTTTGCATAAGGCTGCAGAATCTTCTGGATGGATTCATCTTTTATCCAGTCAAGAATTTTGGGAGAACTTGCTGTGAAGTATATGATACTCTGTTGATGAAATGTGCAAATGTTAGTCAGGGTAACTCTGATTGGAGCAGATCTATTTCACATAGAAGAGAGTAAATCAAACAGGACCATGAGTTGGCTTCCAAAGCACTGAAGGAGGAGCAGATTCAGCAGCAGCTTCTGCAAAATGCAGAAATATTAGAAAGCAGCAACAAAATCTGCACTTGAGACTCTAAGTTTAAATTCCTCTAACCACTATGTCTTTATAATAATGAATTAAAATAATGAAACAAAATAGATAAATCCATCTGAACCAAATTTAAAACATATTTTCAAAAGACTATGAAACTTAAAGATAAATTCTTATTTAGTCCTATTATAATGCTTTATAATTTTTGTTTTAATAAAAGATAATAATTTAGAAATTGATTCCAAGGCAAAGGAGAAGCAAGTGAACACGACTGAAGATGATGTAGTTCTACTTTACCCATGCAATGGAAATATCCTAAAGCAAATAAATGTATAAATGAAAATATGCTGGATTACAAAGGACAGAAGAACTACCAGCCCTGTTAAAAATTCCAGATGCCCTCCACAGTTTATCCTTCTAATTGTACAACAATACACAATCAAGAGGAAAAGTAAGCTCCAGAGGAAAAAGACAATTCAGACAGATATAGATCAAGGATGGACCCTTAATTTCTTGGCATGTGGAGAACAATACACTCTTTTAGAAAGATTCCTGCAGAAACAATAGGGGCTGGAACACAGCACTCAGCATATGCAGACTTCTGGGATACTAAAAGGCATTTAAATAAGAATATATTGAGAAGAGATGGAGGAGGCTCAAGGGAAAAATATCACAGTAGTTGGGCAGGAAATTATTTCAAAATATATGCAGAAGGGCTACAGGAGCTGACCCACTTTTATTTGTGGAGAATAAAAATCCTTTTATAAGAAGAAATACAGGGTTTTCTAGGCTGTCGATGAAACTGCTAATTAAATAAATACATTAGGAATAAGATGCCCAGTGCATCTTATTGTTGAAAAGACCAATGAGGTAATTATTGCTCAAGGGTAGGAGAACAGAAAACAAAGCATACATTTTCTTTGCCAATACTCATATAATTTGCTTTATTTATTATTCTCATGTGTGTTTACAAAGAAGCAGATTCAGGAAAAAACAACAAACTCCTAATCAGACAGAAATAGCAAAGACTTCTGTCACTGAATNTAAAAAAAAAAAAGTATGCATGTGCACACTAGTGCAGGCTTTCATTTGTCCTTTTAAGTCTAACTCACACATTTCAAGATGATTGGAAATTACTCTGTTTGAAAGTCTCAGTCACCCAGCAAGTGAAAAAGCATCACTTAGCAGTGGCCTCCCCTGCATTGTGCAGTTCTTTGTGTGTCAGAACTTGGAAGCTGAGACGTGGAGATGGGAAAGAAAAGAGATTAAATATTCCCAGTAGGAGGAGATGGTGGGGAAAGCTCACAGCATAATTCAATGAGAACAGCATGAATGCAATGATAGGCAGATGCACTGGTGGAATGGCACTCAGGGTTAGACATGAGAAGAAACATTAAGATTCAGCAGTGTTGTGCCAGCTAAGGTCAGCTGTAGCAAATGGGATGTGCACTCAGGGCTGTTGGAAGAGTAATGCCCAAATAACAGTGTGTGGTGGACAGGAGAGATACACCTCTCATTTCTGGCCATTATCAGCACTAATCAGAAAATTAAATCAAGGCAATATGCTTGCCTGAAACTGTATTCTCCCTCTAGGCTATTTGGAGTATTCCATGGAAATACAGTAGTGCATTTCCAGCTAACAATTGCTGACCATCAGTAATCTTAGTGGCTTCAAAACGTGTGAGTGTGGAGCTCTAAACCTGCCCTTGACCTCCTCGAGCCCCGAGGGAATTTCACACAGCTTTGTGGCATGGTTCACATTTGATTTATGAGCTCTCAGTTGTGACCTAGATTAACAGGAAGTTTGTTATGTGCTCCCCTACCATAGAATCCCAGAATGTGTTTGGCTGCAAGGGACCTCCAGAGGTCCAACCGTTTAAAGGACTGTACCAAACAGAGGCATTTTTGTGGGAAAGGATACAAAAACATCACAGATGTGTGGCAAATGTCCCCAAACACTGGCAAAAATGAAGGAAAGGTGATGCTCTGTTGTCATTCCTTGAATGGAGCCTGCTGCAGCAGTACTGTGAGCACCTCCATGCCTTCCAGAGCTGATGAGACTCACTGTGGTGGAAGTGTGTACAGTAAGGGACTGGGTTTGCACCCCTTCAACTCTAGTTTTTGCACAAGGGTAGTCTCCAAAATAGGTTGGGGTTTGGTTGGTTTTTTTTCCCACTCCACAAAATATGTATTTGCCTTTCATGTTAAATCTGAGAGCTTACATGAAATAAATGTTATTGTATGAATCCTGAGCAAGCAAAGGAGTAACTATGCATGATATAACCCCTACACCAAGAATTAAACCCACTACTATTAAGAAAAACACAAGCTTACCTCCACCCTTTTTGTAGCACAGAACTGGATCCAGTCCAGATAAACACTGCAGAAACTAGCTCTTGTTATTCCTTGGAGACATGGAACATAATCCTCATCTATGTTGATGTTGAACATGGCAAGGTCACGCTCAATGTAATGCCACTTTGCATAAGGCTGCAGAATCTTCTGGATGGATTCATCTTTTATCCAGTCAAGAATTTTGGGAGAACTTGCTGTGAAGTATATGATACTCTGTTGATGAAATGTGCAAATGTTAGTCAGGGTAACTCTGATTGGAGCAGATCTATTTCACATAGAAGAGAGTAAATCAAACAGGACCATGAGTTGGCTTCCAAAGCACTGAAGGAGGAGCAGATTCAGCAGCAGCTTCTGCAAAATGCAGAAATATTAGAAAGCAGCAACAAAATCTGCACTTGAGACTCTAAGTTTAAATTCCTCTAACCACTATGTCTTTATAATAATGAATTAAAATAATGAAACAAAATAGATAAATCCATCTGAACCAAATTTAAAACATATTTTCAAAAGACTATGAAACTTAAAGATAAATTCTTATTTAGTCCTATTATAATGCTTTATAATTTTTGTTTTAATAAAAGATAATAATTTAGAAATTGATTCCAAGGCAAAGGAGAAGCAAGTGAACACGACTGAAGATGATGTAGTTCTACTTTACCCATGCAATGGAAATATCCTAAAGCAAATAAATGTATAAATGAAAATATGCTGGATTACAAAGGACAGAAGAACTACCAGCCCTGTTAAAAATTCCAGATGCCCTCCACAGTTTATCCTTCTAATTGTACAACAATACACAATCAAGAGGAAAAGTAAGCTCCAGAGGAAAAAGACAATTCAGACAGATATAGATCAAGGATGGACCCTTAATTTCTTGGCATGTGGAGAACAATACACTCTTTTAGAAAGATTCCTGCAGAAACAATAGGGGCTGGAACACAGCACTCAGCATATGCAGACTTCTGGGATACTAAAAGGCATTTAAATAAGAATATATTGAGAAGAGATGGAGGAGGCTCAAGGGAAAAATATCACAGTAGTTGGGCAGGAAATTATTTCAAAATATATGCAGAAGGGCTACAGGAGCTGACCCACTTTTATTTGTGGAGAATAAAAATCCTTTTATAAGAAGAAATACAGGGTTTTCTAGGCTGTCGATGAAACTGCTAATTAAATAAATACATTAGGAATAAGATGCCCAGTGCATCTTATTGTTGAAAAGACCAATGAGGTAATTATTGCTCAAGGGTAGGAGAACAGAAAACAAAGCATACATTTTCTTTGCCAATACTCATATAATTTGCTTTATTTATTATTCTCATGTGTGTTTACAAAGAAGCAGATTCAGGAAAAAACAACAAACTCCTAATCAGACAGAAATAGCAAAGACTTCTGTCACTGAATTAAGTTCTGCTCTGAGCAGCTCTTCCTATATACATTCTGTGCACAAGTGCACCCTCAGCTATCTGGCAGTTCAGAAAATAATATGGTAAATATTTACAATATTGTAAGCTACAAAGAGTAAATTGGAATCACTCAAAGTGCTCAGTGCAACAGAAGTGCAGTTGCTGCAGAAACTCCAACCTAAGTGTTTTCCAAGTTTCTGATTGATGTGATCTGAGTACTACAGTAATTAGAGTTCTTACAATTAGTTTCCTATGCCACTAAAAAGAGAGTGTAGGGGCTTTAAAATGTTCACAGTGGAATTGTGCAGGGTCTTTATAGCTCAATATTCCCCCTAAGGAAGAGCTGGGGGAGGAATTAATTCTCACCTCTCTGATGCTGCTGATTTGGGTACATGTATTAAATAAACAGGATGAAAGATGATCTGACACCTAATCTAATCCTCTCACCTTCTGAGGCTGTACTAAGGGTTTTACCAAATCTCATCAAAGCTCCTGAAGAATAGGAGAAGAAAATGTCCATAAAGTTTTCTTTTGGGAAGTGGCATTCTAAAGAACAGGTCTGCTGAGCACACCCTCCCCTGCACTGCACAGAGCCTCATCCCAGGCTAACCTGCCAACAGGTTATCATCATTTTCTCTTCATCCTTCCCTAGGAAGACAAGCAGATGAAAGGACTGACACCTTTCTGAGCAGGAAGGTCTGTCAATGCAGTGTCATGGTACTGCCTCAACTAAATCCAACTCAAAGAGATCTGCCTTTCATATCTTTGAAGCCCTAGGTGGTGGACATAAAATCTGCATGCAGTGGAGATGAAGCCACAGAGTCTTCCTTCAAAATGAAGCCACACTCTTCCTCAAGAGTGTGGAAATCCTTCACACTGCCTCCCTTTTGCTCAAAACAGGAATAATTTACCACATCCACATCATATGGGACAAAAGTTTGTCTAAGCCATCTTACCTATGTCACCTGCTTCTCAGGTTATGCCCAGAACCAGAAGCCCTAAACTACCTTTCAATTCAGCTTTACTTCCCATGTGATGAACCCCACACTTCCCACAAGTCCTCTATGCATCAGTTAATTTAAAGGCAGCAAAAAAGTTCCAGTACAAAGAACAGTTCTTCACTGCTTTAAGCTAATAAGCTGCTGATTTGATTGCAGCTTAGACTTGGATTTTTTCCAATCTTGTTTGCCATCAAAAGCTGAGTCAGGTATCAGTTTGCATCAGTTTGTGTTCAGATTATTCAGGTTACCTTTCAAAGTAAAGTGAAGCAATTATAGGAACATATTCATTTCAGTTTAAAGAAGGGAGGTTTTTTTGAGCTTACTTTGCTTAGAAACAATTCATAGCCACATAACCATAACACATAACTTGTGTTTCCCCTCAACCTCTTGTGCTCCAACTTGCTCCCATTGCCTCTTGTCCTGTCACTGGATGACATTGAGAAGAGTCTGGCTCCATCCTCCCTACACTCACCCTGAACATATTTATAAACATTAATGAGGTCCCTCCTCAGTCTCCTCTTCTCCAGGCTAAAGAGCCCCAGCTCTCTCAGTCTCTCCTCATAAGGGAGATGCTCCACTCCCCTAATCATCTTGGTGGCCCTGCGTTGGACTCTCTCCAGCAAATCTCTGTCTTTCCTGCACTGGGGTGCCCAAGAAGAAGTAAGTGACTGGGGTGTCAAGAAGAAGGAACAACTATTTCATTAGAATGCTTCCCTCTGACTTGATTGCTGGGGGATGTTAACTTACCTTCTTGATTTCTACTTAAGCACACCCACAGTTTTCTGTGCTAAGAATCAAGTGTAGCAAAGGACAACAGAAATTCTCATCTCACATCATTCTGACCACCACTAGTGCAAACAAACAAACATAAAGCCAAAAACTTCCAATGCTTTCTTCCGTAGACAGGCAGCATTCTTCCTGCTTGCCAAATTCCCCAGAGAGGTTACCTTGATGTAGTATCTGATGAGCACCCTGCGCAGGTCGAAGACCTGCAGCATGGTGGCAGCGTTGTTGTCGATGATGCTGTAGCCCTGCAGGATGTACTGGCTGCGGGTGATCTCCCACGTCAGCCACCGCAGGTTGAACGCTGCGTTGCACGATAACAAGTGAGGCAAGTGCCCTGGCTTACAGCAGCAGCAGCCCTCGTTGTCTTCATCTCCCTCTGTTATGGCTTCCACTTCTCTCTGCTGGCAGTACGTCCCTTGGCAGGGAAAAAAAGGAGAATGTGCTGTCAGTTACTGGGAAGGAGGAAACAAAGGACTTCTTCCAGGCTGAAAAAGTATGATTGAAGGCTCTATGTGCTTAACAAAAATCTAATAGAACTGTGGCAAATAATTAGATGTGCCAATTGATCCATGCCCAGCAGCAAATAAAGAGCTGTACATTATTTATTTACTATCACCTACAAAAGCCAAGAGGACCTGATCTAATGTTCTAGGAGACAGCTTCTGTCTTAATCAAAACTCACCAGGAAGCAACACTAAAGAGTCTCACTCCATCAAACACATGAAGCAAATTGATCCAAGCCCCAGTCTGCTCCATCAAATAACATACACCACAGACAGATTTTACAGTGTTTAAGAGCACCTCTAAAATCTGGGGTTTAGCAAAAAAAATCTTGGAAAGCAAGTTCCAAAAATACCATCCACCAGTCTGTTCTCTGTCCCACCAGAGCAACAGCTCCTCCAGATCAAACATCTCTAATGAAGAGCACCAGTGGCAGTAAATCATGAGGACAGAACAGCTAATTAGCCCATTATACAGGCTTTAGATCAAAAGAGAGTACATCTTCCTGAAAGACAGATGTTAACTCCAGAAGAAGGCATGAGGCAGATGCAGGAACAGTAACTGATCTGCATTTCTGGCCCGTGTGGTGCACACTAGATGGTCAAGCTGAGCCCTTTGGGCCCTGAAATCCACGGATGTGGCTTCTACCTACAGATTAAAACTGAGAGGGACACCCATGTCCTTCCTTTCTAAAAACACATGAGATTTGTGTTGTTTTAAAAAAGCTGGAATAAGGCAGCACCCCAAAGGCCTTGCTGAGGATCACCATCACAGCTGCTGTGCTCTGGACTGTCTGTTCCAGCCCCACCACAACAGCCTGTCAACAGTGCACGTTAGCTTGTATCAGTAGAAGCAGCACCCAGGGTATTCCTTTATCCACACTAAAAAAAGCCTTTCAAAACATAATAAAACATGTTATTTGGTTATCATGTTCCTCTTTTCACCTGTACATCTCACAAAATGTATGCAAACCATACCAAATATATACAAAACCATACAAGAAAAAAACCCCCACCAAATGCAAACTAGAATAGAAAGGTCTGAAGAAAATGTGCAAGAAAACCAGCAGTAGCCCCAAGAGATGGAGGTGAGGAGGGGGAAAGATGCAGTATATTCCAGTGCTCTCCATTCAGTTTCTATGGGTGCAAATTCACACTGATATGGATTCCTCCTTGGACCTCAGGGATATGCAAGATGACAAATTATAAAGCCACCCAAATGCAACCATCTTGCCTTTCAACACTGCCCCAAAGTACAAATATGACCTAACAGGCTGACATTTCCAGTTGGACTGGACATGAACTGTGCTGCTTCTGCTTCATGTTTCACAGATTTCTACATGAATTCACACACTGCTCAACAGCAAAAAAGCAGCAACTGCTCTGGGTCAGTGGATGCATTTCTGAAGTCAAGTCACAAGACACTGCACTCAAGCAGGGAAAAGCAGATTCCTTTGTACATGGCTCAGAAAGAGTAAAATAACTGCTCCATGTCAATGCTGTTCTGCTGCTGCTGTGTTTATTCTGGAAAGTTTAAAGGTTTCTCAGTATTTAACTGCAGAGAAGACAGATCTTCATCTCAGGTGCTCAGTTGTTGCCAAATGTTTGTAAGTGATGAAAAACAACAGTCTAATAAACAACTGCTACAGATCCCCTTACAACGAAGGGAATGAAAGATGGCTCTGCTCACTCTGGGTAACTCTATTCTTTTCCCTTTTGGTATGGAAATATCACATTTAATTCCTATGGAATGCTGGATGTTTCTATGTGTTCTCTGTATTATCTCTCTTAATAAATGTCACACATTATTACTGCAGATTCTGTAATGATTAGTTTTCTCAAGCCATATATTTTGGAAAATATGGGTCCCAAAGAGGCTGACAAGGCCTAAAAAAAAGGTGAATTTAAGAGCCCCTCAATGTTTGAGGGAAGCTGTCATCATATTAATAACAAACAGAAGATGCCAGAACAATTGCTTGCTTTTTCAGCTAATTCAACAGGTAAAAATGTCTCCAAGTGGTCTTTGCTGTGTGATTTCAATAAACTAAAGCTACAATGACACTACAGTGGGTGCAATTGATGTGGAACTTGGGGATGAGAGATCTTCTAACTGGGACCATGACATCTAAAGCTTTGGGAACCAACCAGAGGAGCTTATGTGGCCATTTTGCAGTGTCCTTCCAAAGCAGGTGAGAGGGCTGTGCTCACCAACATCTGCCACACCTGTGCTTGCTTAGCCAAAGCAGTCTGACAGACTTGGGTGATGCCAGAGGGGATGTGATGTCCTCACTGCCTGCAGAGCCTCTGGGCATCCCTGTTGAGTTTAAAGGTGTCATCTGAGCCACAGCTGGTGCTGACAAAAACACCAAAAATCTTTTCCTATCATTGTGCTGTTGATTTCCAGATGACAGCTAGCAAAAGGACTCCAGTCTGCAAAGACAAAATGCAGATTTGATACTGAAGGACTTGTTGGCTCCCTCCCAATTCTTGCAGGCCATTCTAGAAAGACTGCCAGTCATTTCCTCTCATTTTTAACTGAGCCTTACTTTAATTCATGATGCATTGGCTGGACTTCAGTGCCACAGCTCTGCATGGTACTGAGAATTTCCATTCTACCAGTGCCTACATCAGTCCTTTTTGGTTCATTACTCTAGTCACTGGTACTGCAGAGACTAAGAGCATGTGCTCAGATTTATGCATTGAGCCAAAAGAGACAAGTCACAGCAAATTAAGTTAATCATTTGTGTACATCTTTTACAGAAGGGTGACCCTAAACTTTTGTGTATATGTTATGAGCTGATGAACTAAATGGCAATTTTTATATTGCTTCTCAAAAAAAAATTATCAAGTTCAAGCAACTCTGAGAGAATTATTCATAAAACCAAAGAGCAGGGAGCAGAACATGCACTTCAGTTCTGCAATATAATTAAGTGTAGTACCATTAAATATTAAAATACAGGAAAATGTTTTCACTGGTAATTAGTCATTTTAAAATCTGAGGGAAAACTTCTTTCTGTGGTAGAAGGAAAATATGCTCTTGCACTTCACTCAGGCTTAGACATTCACTGTGACCCTTGCCAGGGCAGATGAGACCGAATCATTTATCAGATCTCTAACACTGGAGAGCTGCCAGAAATCCATCCCTGAAGAAACATGTGCCAGGTGAACAAAGCAAGGTCAGTCTATGTGAGCTCTGAAGAGAACCAGGGTGAGAACTCAGAGCTTTTTCTATTTTCCTGACGCATCAGGATTTGGAGACTGACTTGTGCTCTGCCAGAATGATCTGACCTAAATGGAAATGAGAAAATTGAAACTGAAGACTGTAATCTTGTTTCAAGAGAATACATAAAATATATCTACATTAATGACCAACAAGCCTGCTGGAATTTAATCTAAAGCAAAGTGTGCTTTTGAATTTAATTTTGAAAACTCAGCGAGTGAAAAGAAAAGCATTTTTTTAGTTCTGAAGGGCCAGAAAGAAAATTGCATAACACAAACACATGCTTCTAGAAGCAGTTTTAATTTCCATCAAACACTCTGGTTTTCACACCACTGAGCTCTGCTGCAATCAGAATATTCCCAAAATCTGATGGGTAAGACCATGAACCCCAGAACTAGATAGACCTGGAAAACAGCAGCTGCCTGGGCTCCTGCCTGCTCTATTCCTCATGGAATTTGGATTAAGAACAGTAATTTACAGGTTCTGGTTATCTCAGCTTGTTTCAAAGACAAATCTCAGGACCTGAAAAACAGTGTCAGTCCCTCAACCATCAAAGCTGTTGGCTATAAAACTGGGGTTTGTATTTCAACTGTTTCAGGTGCTTGCATGCCTGAAAAACAGCCCAGTTGGTTTAACAACAGGCATCCCCTCTCCTCAGAAACCTTCCCTTTTCTTGGCCCACAGAGACACGTTATGGAAGCTCAGGTGTAAGCAAGCATTCTCTAAGGAGGCTGCTTCTAAGCCTCTCATTTCACCTCATTTGGAGTGCAATGCCAGACACAACGTTTTGGTTCTGGCAAAGACATTTTCTCAATAAAAAGGTTGCAGTGCCCTACCAACATCTGCCTTCCTTTCAGAAGTCTTCTGCAGTGCTCCCATATACACATATAACATTGTGGGAGGGAAAAAAAAAATCAAATATTTCTTCTAGTCTGTATTACAGAAACTATTTTAACCCCATTTGAAACTCACAGATGGCTTCCACTGCTGGAGCTTTATTGTACACCTAGAAAGATTTGTACATCACAGTTCCTGTTTTCAACATAAATATCCTCTTCCCTGTTTCATGCCACTGTTCCTAATTAAATCACAGAGATTAAAGAAACCTCTTTGAATCTTTTCTGTTCATGCCTCTAATCTATCTGAATATTGTGTCTCTCAGCCTTTGTTCTTTCCTCCAATGTGCTTTTGTTTCTTAACCTTTTCTCCAAAGAGATGTGTTAGAAATGGCTGCTTTTCTCTGTACTCCTTGTAATTTATCCATACCTCTATATATCTGATGCATACACTGACCATACTTCAAGGGTGGTCTTGAGAAAGACATGAAGATAGACACTTTTATTTCCCAACAGCACAAAAGTGATTTGCAAAAGCAAAAACTGAAAGTTGCAACTGCTCTTCAAATAAAGAATTATTCCTGCTGTAGTGTTACAGAGCCTTCAGACACAAAAATCAAACACCAATAAATATTCCTTCCACTAGTAATACACTGCTACTGTACTAAAGCTATACAGCATGCACACACACTGCAGAAATGAGTAACTGTCCTTATTTCTTAGACAACATTACTGTGCCTAAAGCACTTCCCCTGAACTGGCTGTGTTCACACACCACTCTGCGTGGGAAATCAGCTAGCTAACACAGAGCAAACCCCACAGGCAATCCCATCCTGCTGCCACAGCTGCCTTCCACCACGTACAAATCTGCATCTGCTTCTGCTGCTTTCCTTGGTTCAGCTAATGAAGCTCCAAGTGAAGCATGAATATTGCACACACGACACCGAGTAGCACAAAACCACAGAAAAAGAATCAGGAGCTAATTACATGATTGAAGAATACCAGGCATAGGGTAGAAAACAGCTCAAAATTTCAGCATCACCACCCATAAGTAATTTCTGGGCACGTAATGCCCAACTGGATGTTCTCCAGAAGACACAGAGGCATAGACTAAACAGGAAAATACTGTAAGTCTTCCTTTTCCTACAGGGAAGGCACAGGACTTAGATATTTTGGTATTCATTCTGCTTGTTGCCTGATTGTGGGTTTCTCCCTGCCTCTTCCATTCTAAGTGAATGATACATTATGTGTTCTGGCAGGCTGCTGTGGTCTGACAGACAGCAGAGTTAAGTTACTGAAGGAAGAGCTTGATTTCCCCACACCAGCATGCAGCTACCTGAAAGTTTCCCCTAGCCTGAGCTCACTGCTACCTTCTCTCTGTTCCTCAGGAAGGAGGAGCTGGGCATCTCCTCTCAATCACTGGAGGTATTGAGGGTCCCTAATGGGTGTTAAAATGCTGTAGCAAGTGAATTTTCCTTCCCATGGGAAAGTGAAGGTTCTCAGTAAGGGGTGACCTTGATGGCATTTGTTTGTAACAGCAGAGAGATGCCTTGACTCTGGGTGCTGTGGCACCCCACCCAGGGGGTGGCTGTCTTCTTCTCCAATTACCTTGAAGTTAAAAGGGTAAAAAGAGCTGTAAATTAATAAAGGATCTTGGGATCTTGGTGAGGAAATCATCTCTGCTTCTCTCTTTCTCCTCCTCCAGCTACTGGCAGATAAACGACAGCTCCCCTGTTTACACACAGAATAAATGCCATGCTGGCAGCACAGCACCTCTCTGTCCATATGAAGGGAAAGTGAAGAACTAATCCATTCAAGGTGATTAATTTGAACATGACTAAAGCTGGATGAGAGGAAGCCCAGCTTTGCTGACTCTCTGCCTGCAGTTTGCTCAGCCTGTATCTTCTTACCCTGCTTGCAGGGCTTTGCTTGGGGCTCTATTTTTTTAAAATTTAAAAGCTGAGCCAAATGCTTCTATTACATACAGTTAAAAGGGCAACTAGATCAGTCATTTATAATGATAACTCTGCAAACTGGGGAGGCAGCACGTCCTGTCCCCACTACTCTTCAATTCAGAAGACTGTGTGAGCCCTTCCTCAGGCCCTGCTGTGGCAGTACTGCCAGCACAGCTTTTCCAGCTACAAGAAACACCCATAGGAAAATCCAGAGCTCCACAATGCAAATATTGCCTTTGGTTTGCTCATAAACAGAAAACAGTCACAGAAAACACTGTTGTGATTCACTCCTTTCCAAAGCAAACATAGACTTCCTATTTAAGGAAGAACAGATTTTTAGGGCCCTCAATTAAAATTACTTGTTTGAAATTGAAGTCCAGCAGCTCAGAAATTACAGATTTCACACCACTGAGAAAGGGAATGCAATTCCCACTCTCTGAAGAGGAATGTCCTACCAGAGGAATACACTGAACAAAAAGAGAGGTCCCTTTTTCAGCTGAAGTCTGCACTTCCCTAAAGGGAGAAAAGTGAACCCCTCATCACCTCTCCTGTTCTCCTGCGATGGAGATCATCTCAGCACTGGCATCTTGCATGATCTGACAAAGGATATTTTACATGGGAGAAGTCTTATCATATTTGGGTTTTTTTTTCTAATACAAGTTTTGGAGGGTTGAACAATTTTAAGAACAACATCAGTTTTCATTGCTGTAGAGAGAAAGAAAGAATCTGAAAGCATAAGCTAAAAGTTCTGTGACTCAAGCCAGTAACTCCATATGCCTTCTTTCATATACTGTACAAAATGATGTCAAATTTCTTAGCATCTAGGTTTCAAAATACTGTCATTCCAATAATGATAGAAAGAAGTACAGACCTTTTAGAGAGATCTGCAAATAAAAGGCCCCTAAACTCTATGTCCTATTATAAATTTTGACAGAGTAAAAGAGCTGGACAAGGTTCGTTGCTGGTTCTGTTGTTATTTAAACCACCAGGGATCCTTACCTCGAAATTCCAGCCCTCTGAGCTGGAAGGTGACAAGGCCATTTCCAATCTCAACCAAGTGCACAAAGGCATTTAGATAATCTGATGCCAGGATAAAGCAGTCTCCTGTGCTGTAGTTCCCCCAGCGGCCCAGAATCAAATCTCCACAGAGAGACTCCTGCAGAGATCTTGTCAGATGCTCATAAAAAATGGAGTTGAGATTATTGTCATCATTTCCTACAACCAGAGCAGAACATATTTGTAAAGAACAGAATTTATAATGCACCAAGCCATTCTACGTAAGATCCCACGTCCTTTTGTTTTGTTTCCTGCATAAAGCTGCTTCCCCTAGCTGAATGAGCTCTTCCTGATATATTATAGTATATATATGATATATAGTATATATAATATTATCCTGATATATTATAGTTAGTGTCCACATACTGCTCTTCATTTGAAGAAAAGAGATGACAACCTAGAGGTTCCCCTCAACACAAGAGAAGGAATGGGTTCATTTCTACTCTGCTTTTCATCACCACAGCCATAATGCATCCATCCTGAATCTGTATGTACATGCAGGTGCACATGCACAGACATACACAGCTCTACACCTTCTGGAGCATATTGGGTCAAAATCTAGACAAGCCATAAAATGAACCTGTCAAGCACACACACAAAAGGCATGTTTCGCTTGAGCTGTGGGGTTTAAAATATAATTAACTTATTATCATAGATAATAATGCTACAGGTTATTGCTATCAGATGACAGAATGGCCTTGGGAAACATCTGAACTCCCTGCCTTGTAATGATAAATAATGAAGGAGCAGTGTATATGCCTCAAACTGCTAATGCCTCTCTCACCTTCTTGGACAGCCTGGATTATAGCCATTTCTGCTTGAAGACAGGTATTTGGTCATGCTACTGATGCAATGGATAAAGAGAAAAGGTTTCTCTCCAGAAGATACCTGTGAACCCCAACTGCTCAGCAGTAGGTTAGGGGCCCCATTAACCTGGCATTTTTTTCCACAACATTTCCTTGCTCACAGCTGACCTTGCAGCCTAAGGACCTTGCCTTCTGCACACTCCACACAAGCAGCAGTGTTATGATTCCCCAAGCAATCTGCAGCCCAGCTGCATCTAACTTAGCAAGTCACAGGACTCAAACCAGTGCTCTGCTACCTTTAAAATGCTCTGGTTTGCTCACACAATATTTAAACCCTTTGCTTCAGCTCTCCAGGCAAAGCCTGGATGGTGCAAAAGACATGACATTTAGCAACTCAAGCAAAACACCCAAGCTCCAGGTCATACCTGCATCCTTTTCGATCTGAATTGCCAGTCTGGTGTTGGAATGGTCTGATCTTTTGGTGCTGCAAATAAACACAGCATGTTGATGTACAGAAAATTATTTTTATTTTTTTTTTAAATATAAGATTCTCCCCAAACCACATTTTTATTTTCTTCTTAATGTATCTGCTCATTTTGTATTTATATCAGGTTATATGCAGTTCATAGTTCACCAGTTTACTCCAAGTAGGCATATATAGTTATTTCAGCTAAGTATGGCTATTGATATTGTAGTTCATCAGCACACAAAATAAAAGTGTCCTTGTCTTCTCCTCCTCTTCAAAGTCCTTCTTTCCTATTTCCAAAGGGAAGGTTTAACTTCAGTGTTCCAAACCTCAGCTTGCCCGTTTGATGCAGTTCAATCTGAAGCAGGTGATCTACCTTACCCAAGTGAATGAGCTGAACACTTGCTGAGAATAACTACTCTTATGGAAACCCAGTCAATCCATTTCAACAAGTTCCCAGTACTTGACATGACAGAAATGTCATGACTTTACTTCATCTCATTAGATTGATGTAATCTCAAAGCTAAGATTTAGATGGACAGCTTATGAAATTTAGTGCCACTGTATATCCACATGATCTCTGAAAATATTACATGCTTCTTATTTCTTATTCTCATCTTTTTTGTATGTCCTGTTGCTGCCTTCCTTTCCAAATACCTTTAGAAGTCCTCTTCTACATACTTTTCCTTAATAGGTCTACATTCCTGATTATTACTTGTTGTTGCATTATCACCTCAGATTTTTTACTGCATGACTTTTGTTGTTTGTTTTTTTTTTGCCTATCCCTTTCCCTTTTCATTTATCTCTCTTGAGGTTTTGATCTTTGCTTGTGTTCCTGCCTGGCCTCAGCATGCAGTCCCTCTCTGATGCCTCCTTACCATCTTTATTCTGTCCTCTTAGAATGATTCAGTGAATTGGAGTTGTGAATGCATCTTTAGCTCAGCAGGGAACTACAGACAACTGATTCAGAATGCACTCCCAATTAATTATCACACATATGGCTCCTATTCAATTAGCCTCAATTTGTTTTCTTGACTGCCAGGGGCATAATTTGTGAAGAAGAGATGTTACCAGTTAAAGAGATACTGCCAAACAGTTAAAACACAACTTTGAATTTTATACAGCCTCCCCTGAGTGTGAAACTGTTGGTAACTCGAAAACACCTATTTTTTTACCAGAACTATTTGATTAAAGGTGTCTGGTTCTCCTTGCCCATCCTTTCCCAGACAGCCCTCCCATTCTCCCAGCTCAGTGTGACTGCACAACTGGAGTCAGTGAAGAGGTGTCACTGGGTTGGAGGGGAGATGTGCAGACCTCCATCCTACAAGTGGCCAAAGGGGCACACATGCACAAAGGTCACTTACCCTGGGGGGAGATCACAATTAAAGGTGCTGAAGGGAACATAATTTCTAGTAGGGCTTCTTGTAGCTTGGGGCTTATCTGAAACAACACCTCCCACACATGATTGCTGTGGCTTGTCACTCCCCAAAGCCTTATACACCTGCTGCTTTAAAGGGATTAAAGGCTTCCCAACCAGGCAAGTGGCTTCTGCAGAACACTCAGGTAAGTCTCATAAATAACATGTAACCTCAGAGGGTTCACAGGTTCATCAAACACCTCTGTTCCTTGTTCAAACATTTCTGTTTTCTCTGTTCTAGCTGCCAGTGCCATAATCATGGCCACACATGGTCCAGAACAGGGTGCAACTTCCCAACAACCAGTTTGTGCTCATTATTTATTATTATTTTATTTTCTTAAAAGAGCCAGTGTCAAAGGGATTAATGTTCATAAAAATGAGTAAAAACTGGTAACCAAGGTACTAGAACCCCAGTATATTCTAGAGTAAAGCCATCCAGCTGCTTCTTTCTGGGGAGTTCATCAAAAAACAGGACAGAAATAGAAGCAGAAATGCAAATTATAGAAGCAGACTGAGAGAAACACTCTAGTCAGGGGAGAAAACAGAGTTCTCCTCTGTTTAGGTCATGCTGTACTTGTTGGTTTCAGAGGTGAATGTACCTTTTTTTACAGTATTCGTTATAAATCAATGTCCAAGGCATTACTGAGCTGTTAACATCTGCTGCAGTTGTTCCTCTGTAAACATCACCTCTGCTGAGGTCTAGGAACATGTGAAAAATCAAACAACAAAGAAAGAAAAGATTTAACAAAAAAAACCCAAACAAATTCAACAAAAAATAAAAAGGAAAATGTGAAAGGTCTGAGCACACAGCTCCCAACCAAGGCCATGGACAGTTATGGGTGAATGATGCTCTGTGTTTGGAGCAGGGTTCAGCAGCTGTAACAGATGAGCAGGCTCACAGGGAAAGCAGATGCACTAGAGTGTGCTGAAAATGAGCATTTGGAAGTGGAAGGCCTGTAGGGGGAAGAAAAAAAAAAAAAAAAAGCAGAGAGCAGATGGGTGCTTTTCACACCTCCTTTTCCCACACAGATGCACAATGTGAGGTCAACCCAAATTACACCTCGACTGTGAGAACTCTCCTCATCCCACCTGCAGGCTGGCCCTGGTGGGGAAAACAAACTGCCAGCTGCTGGAGACCCGAGGCAGGGCAGGTCTTCCTCACCTCTGCTGTCAGCTGTATTCACCTCAGAGGTGGCTGTTCCCCACACCACAACTGCAACAAAAGCAGTGTTACATCTCCACCTTTTCAGAAGGATGAAGAAAACAGTAAGACTTGCTCAGATGTTCTCAGAGAGAGGTCCTGTAATGTCACCCTGAGACAACTGGCAACTGAATCACTGGTGGCAGTTTGCTGTCTGCAGGGACATCACAGCTGCTCGATGGGTTCCAGTGGGTAGAGCCACTGGGAAATGGGTGTCAGCTTCCTACCCTGTTCTGTCCTTTGCTATCTCTGAGATCCAAAGCAAGATAAGAGGGAGGAAGGGGACAGAGCCAAGATGCAGCATGACAAAGTATTTAAGGAAAAAAAAAAAGCCACAAAGGAATGGAACAACATTTGAACAAACACTTAAAGCTTTAAAGTGCCTATACATTAAACAAGATTTACTGCTATTTCCTCCCCTCTCTCTGACATCTACAGCCTAATCATTCCAACAGCTGCGAAAACAAGGACTCAAACAGGACTCTTCCAACTGGGAAGCAGAACTCAGGCTAATAACAAGACAAAGTCAGTGTTGCATTAAGCTTTTGTTTTTTAAAATTCCTCATAGCTGGACTCTGAGGAGGCAGCCTCCCCAGCAGCAGCAGACCAACATTCTGATTTTACACCTCTCTCTCCACCAACAGTGGCACCACAAACTGTAAAAGGGTGCTTGCATAAGTTGTTCTTTCTTACATCCCCTATTGCTTTTTTCTTTAATTCTTCTAAAGTCACCCTTTCCCCCCCAAAAGATCCCTGGCCTCAGCACTGTGTTGGTGTGCTGTGAGTCCCAAGTGCACACTGTAAACAAACAGCATCTGCTGGCTGCAGGGAAGGACACCCATGCTCTGAGAACACACCACAAGAGCACAAACAGGCACAGCATGATTCCTGAATTTTGAAGACCTTGATAGGAATTTCACAGTTTGCTTACTGCCAAAATGAATCTTTTTTTTTTTTTTTTTACTTTTTTTAACCCACTTGAGTTCCTTCATCTCCTTGGAAAAAAACCCCAAACCAAACAACCAAGCCATCATCTTCATTCTCAAGACTTTCAGCTCCAGCTCACATCATCTAGAGTGAAAGATGTGCAGTCAGAAACCTGAGGAATCAAACTCTTCTTTAGGCAGCAGAAAAAGTGGAACTAAAAATAAGACTGGAAATGCAAGATGTGTATGTGTGCAGCCAGAAAATACCAGGCAAAAAACAACCTAACCAAGACTTTAAGGAACAGATGGAGCAGTTGCTCACCACTTGGGTCACTGGCCAAATTAATAGCCCAGGTCTATTAACAAATGTGGTACCCTCTATTTTGCTAATGACCAAAGCTTCAACTTTGGATTCACTTTACAGAACACAAACTTTCCTCATCTAATTCCAGGCTATGGGTGAAAATGAGATGCAAAATTAAGTTTTCCTTAAGTGAAGCAAAGAAAAAAAAATTACTTGACAGCAGCGAAGTGTGCATGTACTGATGAACAGAAATGATGCTCTAAAAAAGCAACCTGATTTATGATTTGGAAGAAAAACAAAATCATGATATTTTGATATATAGACTGCTTGTCAAAATTGGTTTTCATTACTCCAAAGAGGAGGTTAATTCTAAAAAAAAATATAACCATGGAATCAACTGATTTCATATAAACATAAATGAGGTTTTGTGCAGCTCATATAAATGGGATAATTTAATGTAGTCATCAATACAGCAAGGAAGTGTTTGAAAATGAGTATGCAAAGCAGGCAAAACACAAAAGCTAAATAAAGCATGCTGAAGGTAGCTTTCCCCTGGGCAAAAGTTCCTGTCAACAGGTAATGAGTATGGAAATTGCAAAAACTCTGCCAGAGCTTCTGCTTCATCTGAGTGTATCTCAGACTGCACTGCAGTGAACCTGAGACTGCATCCATGAATACCCTTGGCTGAACTTGACAAAACTGCCCATGCCCTCCAAAAAGGAAATTAATACACCAACCAAACCCAGGACCTCTTTAATGAACCACGTTTTTCAGTCCAATGCTCACTTGCTCAGGGCTCCTCTTCATGTGAGCAATGAGACACTGAAATGGAAGTGAGGCAAAGGAGAAGCAGAAGTGCTAGAGACACCATGAATACAAATTCAGGAGGAGACATTACATGTGCATATCGTGGAATGCCACAGGTTCAGGCAAACATTTATTTCACTGATGACTATCCAAATCTCCTATAAAGTTGTTCTGTACTTCTAAAAGATTTTTGAGGGGTAAGGCTGTGGGTTTTCTCTTTTCAAGTGAGGTAATCATAAAAGATATGCTAGATTTTTCTAACAAATAACAAAGAATGATTTTTCTTTTTCACAAAAAGTCTAATTTAAGCATTCATGTTGAATTCTGAAATTGTAGTTACTGCTTATTTTGAAAGGACCACTAGTGGTGGTTTGAAGTATTAAAAGGGTTGGGTTTTTTTTGCATTTGGGATTTTGCAATTTACAGGTAAAATAATTAGCTTTGCTTTAAAAAATTATGAACACCAACTTCTTCACTTCCCTTAACGGCAGTCACAGATGATCACTAGTGATGAAAACAAGAATCACAGAATAATTATGGTTGGAAAGGACCTCCTAGATCACAAGTCCAACCATACCTAAAAGAAAAACAAAACCACAAAAACCCAACCAAAAAAACCCAACAAGAGCAGAAAACCACCACATCACAGTCCCCTACATTCCTGCTCTTCCAGCAGGTCCTGCAGCACCTTGTCAATTGGTTTCTTAAACACCTGCAGGGTTGGTGATTCAACCACCTCCCTGGGCAGGCTGCTCAGTGCCTCAACACTCTCTGTAAAGAATTTATTGGTAATAACCACACTAACCCTCCCCTGCTGCAGCTCCAGTCCATCCCCTGGTGCTGTCACTAGTGCCCGAGGAGCAGAGGCCTCACCCACCTCTCTGCACCCTCCTGGCAGGAGCTGGAGAGGGCAATGAGCTCCCCCCTCAGCTCCTCTGCTCCACACCGCCCATGCCCAGCTCCCTCAGCCTCTCCTCACAACACTGCTTCTCTTGGCAGCTCCTCTGGACACGTTCCAGCCCCTCAGGGTCTGTCCTGGCATGAGGGGCCCAGAGCTGAGCCCAGCGCTGAGATGAGGCCTCCCCAGGCCCCAGCACAAGGGCCCCATCCCTGCCCTGCTCCTGCACCCCCTTCATTTATATATAAACCATCAACTGTATTCAAGTTTCCTTTAAAAATCTTCTGTTCAACTCACTCAGCCCCAAAGCCTTAAACAAGCCAAAAGCAAATGAAAACAGCCTCCTCTGTTTCTATCTATGATAACCTACAAATTCCACACGGATTTATCTATATGGACATGATGTGCCACAAGTGCCTGCCCTGTTGATCCAGCTCTGGCAGGGGGGCTGGACTCCATCTCCAGAGGTCCCTTCACCCCCCACCATTCTCTGATGCTCTGATCAGTGGCACTGATAAAAGAAACATGGTTAAGTGTACAGCACTTCTCACTGACTGGCAGAGTCCTGATTTGGCCAACAGCATGTTCACTTTGTGCCCCAAACTGCTGCTCGGTGGCTGCAGTATGTCACTGTGAGCAGGATTACACTTCAGTAGGGGCTGAAGAACTCTTACAGTCCAGAGTACAGGACTTAAAACCCTCACTCACCCTGATTCCAGCCCATAACATTCCAGATGCTCCTTTAAAAACTATCTGGAAAGGGAAGCATTTCCCTGCCTCCAGTACTCTTCTTGTGAACCTATTAGATCCCATTTACCAAGACCTTTCAAATCCTGCTGGGTAGGAAAAGCAGAAGCTCTTTATTCAATCTTTTCAATACATTTACATCATTGTCAAATGGAATGAGCAGCAGCTAAAATCTGACAAAACCAAGCAATTCTGAAGTCAGACTCCAAGATCAGATGTAGCAAGTAATGACAGTGCACACTAATCATCATTTCAGTATGAGAGTTACCTGCCACATCCCAAATGCTGACATTTCATCAGCCTGGTATAATATATATTAATGCAGCCTGACTTCTAGTGACAAAGGCTCCTCAGATTTAGTTGCTAACACTAGCTAAAAAGATAAAAAAGGTCTAACAACTGGGAGTTTTACTGATTTTTAGGTTTTTTTTTTCCACAGCCTCATTACTGTATGTCTCTACGACTAACACAGCATGACACCTCAGCTGAAACCTACTGATAATTGTTTAAATACATTTTCAGAAATAACCAAATAACCATGAAATAGTAAAACACCAGAATCAAGACTCAAAGATTAACCTCTCATGCCCCACAATGATTTAAGGATTACCTTCAGAAAAATATAATAATAAAAACAAAAGAGAGTAAAACCTTTAGAAACAGCAAGAATAGGAAAATTTTTAATAGTCTTACTTGTAGTTTTTCTCCCAGAACTTGATTGGTCTTGCATATGATGCGATAAAGATGACACTACCAAGAAATGGACTCAGTGGTGTAGAAAAGACTGAAGCAGCCAGAGTTTGGAAAAAAAGCATAGCAGAGTCTGAAAATTGCAAGTTAAGGTAATACAAATTATTTCATTATACTTTTAAACCATTGTTGAGGCAGCAATTTGAACTATTCATTTTTGCCTTTTTTTTTGTTGATGTTATTTTACAAAAGAGGAGTAAAAGAAAAAAAAAAAGGAAAAGGAGGAGAAAAAAAAGGAAAAGGAGGCAGTGCCAAATTACCAATTACCAGTATGTAATTGGTGGCTCTTCAATGCTTCACAGTTGTAATGGAGGAGACATGTCTGAACAGAGGATGTTGTTAGCAGGGAGACCCTGTCTGATCTCTGCCTGAGGAAAAATCCTGAGCTAGGCAGAGCAGTAAGTGCCCTTTTCCAGCTACCTATGGTAACCTCCATAACACAAAGTGCCTTTCCAGACTGACACAGAGATTAACCCCCTCCCTCTTGCAAAATAACACTTCATTCTTCACGCTCTGCATTGGTGATCCCAGTGTGTCATGTGGTCAATTCTGGGAGTTTCTGCTTTATTTTTGAATTACCTAGTATCTGGAGAAACCACTATGGTTCTATAATCCAGACTGCTGGTTTAAAATCATGCTTTCACGGTAACTCTTACTGACAATTTAATTTTCCATGATGATTGAAAGGCAAAAACTGTTCAGCATTTCATACTTTTTGAAATATATATGAAATCAAAAGGTGGGGTCAGTTGAACAGCAAATGTCACACATAAGCATTACAATGAATGGCTGAAACCATCTGTAAAGTCATGTTTCAGATTGCTGGAAAGCAAGTTAGGAGATGGATAAAGATGCAGAAAAGGATGCAAATTAAAAGGAACACAATAATAAAAAAAACCAAACACAAAACCAAAACAAGGATATGAAATGCTAGGATTTAATTCTTCATTAGTTCATACCACATCCATGAAAATTCAGGAAAAAGGTTTCCAAGTGGAATAAGAGACCAGTTGTCCTTCCTTATTCCTCTCTTTGGAGGAAGATGCTAAGTGAATAAGCCAGGACCAAGAAGCCACTATTGAAGTCCAGCAATCAAATGCATCTCAAACTAAAATTAACATCAAATCACCCAATAATCCACAGTCTTTTAGCTTACCCTCTCAATAGCAATATCCTGTATGTGTGTCCCTCAGTCTGCAACACTTTACAAAAGCCATTATAGCATATGGAGTAGCATGATTCATGATACAGTACTTCCATAAAAAGGCTAGCTAGCCATGATTTCAAAGCCATTTGCAAAATCTACACACAAATATTTGCCAAAAGACATCTCTCAAATCCCTCAACCTTATTAAAAAAGAGTTGCCTGGAACAGTGTCTTTGTGCATTAGAGGGACTGAAAATGAGTTGTCCTCACAGTCTGAAGTTCAAGCAGCAGCAGAGAGCACAGAGCAGGAAGCAAGTGCATCAGAAAGTGTAGCTGTCATCTTAGACTGCAGTCAGCAGCAGCACTGGCTGGGAAAGATGAACACGTGTGTACACGTGTCAGATGAGGGAAGGAGGCATGGCAGCTGAACAGACAGAACAAGGAAGACAGATAAGGACAGCAAATCCAGTTTTCTAAGGAGAGTTCCAGTGTCACAACTGATTCAAAAACTGGCACTCTGATGAGTTAGGACATTGAGGACTCCACCATGAACTGTTTGTGTCTAAGACATGGTCAGCAGCAAGTTTTATTTTTGCTAAAAGACATAATGCTCTACTAAGTGTATGTTGGAAGACATTTCCCATTTGACTTGTGAGGAGTGACTGGTAACTTTCATATATGCCAGCATGTTCTTAGATGTTTTGCTAAATAACCTTGTATACATTCCTCCTGCAATTCACATCCTACAGAGATGAAAATATTTTTTTGTTGTTGTGAAACTTTGGAATAATTTGCTACAAACCAATTGAAATGCTCAGACAGATCACTGTTTTTCTAATATTTCCCTTTCAGAAGCAGACAATCTAAAGGCTTCTTGCTGGGAGTTACTCTGTCTGCACTCCCCTCTGCCCAAGACTTCCATTTATTCTTCCTATCTAGAAACATCAACATAGGTAATCAACGTTGCATGTGATTCAATATATCCCAGCAAAGAGCAGAGGGAAGAAATCACTCAAGGATGGAAAAAACTACCGTGGGATGAAAGGGACAAAGACTTAAGCGCATGTATCTAATAAAGAATACAACATAAACTCTTCTTAGGTCTGACCTAAAACCACTTTGTTAACCCTTCTTCCATAGCTCTGCTTGGGAGGGAAGAAATGAAAAGTTAGTCTCTGAAATGCTTTAGATGTCAATAAAGTCAAATTGGTTCAGTTAAATTTTAATTATCTTTTTCCTGTATTAAGTCTATTTTCTAACTGAAAAAAGCAGACTTTGTTGTTAAAAATATCCAATAGATATCTATTTTTTTTTAACCCTGCAGACATATGGGAATCACTGAACTCTTACATATCCAGAAAACAAATGTTTACAGGCACTGAAATAGACTGTTTCCAAAGGACTGCTCTGGTTTTGATGAACATATATTGCTACTTATAAACCAGAGCTGAAATGTTAGAAAGGAGGCTGCTTCACAGCATCGCAAAGAAAAATAAGCATCAACATATTAAAATGCAACAGTTTCTGAAATGGAAAACACCCAAACAAACAAATCAACAAACAACCAAACAACACACACACACAAAACCAAAACAAACCAAAGAAAATGCAGAAAAAACCCCAAACAACCAAACAGCAACAGAACAAACAAAACCACAACAAATCCAACCAATCAAGAAACCCCAACAAACCAAACCAAACCAGGACAGTTACAATAGAAACTGGCTCACTGAAATGTATTTGTATTTTAGTTACCACCTTGAAAGAAACTGGAATTTTGGAGCTCAGTCAGCTGTCTAAGCAGCACTCTACAGAACACTCAGCAGAAAGCATCAGCAGAGCATTTGACTCAGGAGTTCAGCTCCCCAGTTTCACACCCCATGCAGCAAAGAGAAATGCTCTGAGCATTTTCACATTTTTAGGTGAAGTTATCCAGGAATTTCACACCTTGTTGTAACGCTGAAGAAAATGAACAGCAGATTTCTGAAGGATATGAGGTATTGCAAAGAGCTGAGCAAAAACATGGAAGGATGATCCCCAGGCGATCTGCCAGGGAGCAATGTATGTCATGATGAACTGCAGCTTCTGCAGCAGGTCCCACAGCTAAAACAAGAAACACAAGAAATAAAAAGACTTTTAAGGCACCGAGATATTTTCAACAGTAATATTTGACAGCGTCTGGAACTCTGCCCTGGAATAACTGTGAGATGGATTATATTGTATTAAGGCTTTCATGGACATGAAGGACTTACTTGAGTAATGCACAAGAGTGTGTTCTTCGTTTGAAATCCCAACTTGCAATAAGGTACATTTTTAACCACCATACTGAGCTAGCTGCCAGACTACCTTCCTGCAAAAATGTGTCTGCTTTAATTAGAAAGTGGGAAAACAGGTTGTGATGTTTGCTGTGTATATCACATCACCAGTCAGAGGTACAGAATAGATTCCAGGAGAAAGTGGATGTCATGATCAGAGGAAGCTCAGTGTGATATGTGTGGCTCTGCACACAGAAATCAAACATATTTCTCGAGAACAAAACATTTTAATTTGTTGAATCAACATCAGAAGCCATCACTCTGTCAGCATGTTTGGCATTAACAATGAACTGTAGCTGCATTTTTGAGATCAAACCATCCTACTATAAAAACATTAACACGAATTATTGTTCTGCAGTACAAACTGAAAACCACACTGCATTTTCTTGTGCTTCCTGGAAAACACACTTGGTGCTGCAACTACAAGTTTTTGATTCAAGAATGATATGTACTTGTCCCCTAGAATACATTTTTTTCTGCCAATTCTCTTTGCATCAGACCAAAAGAGATCTTATGTTTTGTCTGCATCAGGCCATCAGATTCATACTGCAGAGCAGGTTCCTGACAAACCACCAGGAAAGATATGCCCATCAATAGCCATCAGTGCTCAACACAAACACAGGCTGGCAGTGAAACAGGACTATATGCAGGATTTCATGCTCATATAACAAATATGTTCAATTTCCTATAGTATTTTTTTTTTAGATGAAAACCAAGTAATTGCCACCATCCTGAAAGGTGTATGTGTATATTAGACACTTGCAGGGAAGGTTGCCAGGTACAGGTGCTGTGTATGCCCTTCAACTGCTAGAAATGCCCCTGGGCAGTGTTGGTGTGACCCAGCTAGAACTCTTCCAAGCAATCTCCAGACACCCTTTTGAATAAAAGCCATCCCTGGTCCATTTCCAGCTGTCAGGTTTGTACCTCCACCCTCTGGCCAGACTGGGAGAGTTTATTGGGATGGACATCTGGGACACTGCTGCTAACTCCAGTTATGACCAGTGTTATGCCAGCTCCAGCCACAACTAGAGACCTGCCAGCTTAGATGCAAGCTTTCTGTGCCTCAGCATGACCCAAACTGGGAGCAATATGCAAAACACAGCCTGTGTCAACTCTGCTCAGGAATGCTATTTAAAACCTGATAAGAATGAGCTGTTGGGATCTCTTCAGTGCACAGCCTGGTTACCCACTACTTAAATTCCTATCTGGCCTACTTTGTTTTCTCTCAGAAATACTACATGTGACTCAGAAACTGTATTAGATAAAGTAGGCAAGTAAAAGTGAACTGAAACTGGAACTGACATTTATTTGAACCCTGTTTAGCACGTCAGGGGATTGCTTTGTTTTGCTTAATTTTCATTTATCTGAAATGTCTGAATGAGCAGCTGGGAGAAAAACGAAATCTGCTAAAAGATTTAAATGAAGGTCTGAAAAAGCTCATGACTCACATCTGAAACATCAACAATTCCACACTGCAGCAGAAGCCTGCAAAGTTCTGCCTGTTAGACTGCAATCACAAAGCCATAAATTGCCCTGGCTGTGCTCAAAGCTTAGGGTTCATCAAAAGGCTTTCAAACCTCAAATAGAAGTCTGGGTTTGTGTTTGCTAGGAAACCAAATCCAGGAGGAGACCCTTCTGGCTTCCTACTCCAGTCTTTCATATCTGCATGTTTTTGCAAAGCAGGTCAAGGGAGCCCAAGTTCTCAGTTGCTTTTGACAACTCAAACTACTTTAAATTCACCACTGCTTACACTTGCTGTTTCTTGCAGGACTTGCCACTCATACCATGTTTGACAAGAAAGGCAAGGGAGTTTATTTCCATTTGCAGCAGCATGAAGGTAGGAAGAATGCTCTAGTGAACCCCTCTTGATTTTTGAGGGAGATTTTCAAGCTACTGCTTTTATTGAGAGTTGTTAAGTGCCTCTATTACATCTTAAATTACTGCTCCTAGGGCATGTTCTGCAGAACACATTAGGGGTAATGTGCTAATAGCACTTTACGTGGATAACTACAATTACTAAAGGTGACATCACCTTGGAAATATCATTTAGAGATTTAGGAAGGGGGATTTGGCTTTACATTTTCTGTCATTTTGCTAGAATCATCTGAAAAAAAAATCTCCTCATCAGTTTTACCCATCTACAATATACTTTCTCCTGTATCTGATATGGGAACTCCAAGGATTCACTATTGCTTTTCTCACAGAAAGGAACTGGAGCTGCAAAAAATTGTCTTCAGAAATAGGAAGCAGCTGAACCTCAGAAACATCCTCTTATTTCAACTACAACTAATTCCATTTCAGTCTTCAATAACTGTATTCCTTCAATAAGGAAAACCTTCAACATCCTTTTTAAGTTGTCAGAAACAATATATGGTTGGGAAAGTCAAAGCCCACCTGGAGTTGGATCTGGTGAAGAAGGTAAAAGGCAAAAGGAAGGACTTCTACAGCAAANCAGTGTGATATGTGTGGCTCTGCACACAGAAATCAAACATATTTCTCGAGAACAAAACATTTTAATTTGTTGAATCAACATCAGAAGCCATCACTCTGTCAGCATGTTTGGCATTAACAATGAACTGTAGCTGCATTTTTGAGATCAAACCATCCTACTATAAAAACATTAACACGAATTATTGTTCTGCAGTACAAACTGAAAACCACACTGCATTTTCTTGTGCTTCCTGGAAAACACACTTGGTGCTGCAACTACAAGTTTTTGATTCAAGAATGATATGTACTTGTCCCCTAGAATACATTTTTTTCTGCCAATTCTCTTTGCATCAGACCAAAAGAGATCTTATGTCTTGTCTGCATCAGGCCATCAGATTCATACTGCAGAGCAGGTTCCTGACAAACCACCAGGAAAGATATGCCCATCAATAGCCATCAGTGCTCAACACAAACACAGGCTGGCAGTGAAACAGGACTATATGCAGGATTTCATGCTCATATAACAAATATGTTCAATTTCCTATAGTATTTTTTTTTTAGATGAAAACCAAGTAATTGCCACCATCCTGAAAGGTGTATGTGTATATTAGACACTTGCAGGGAAGGTTGCCAGGTACAGGTGCTGTGTATGCCATTCAACTGCTAGAAATGCCCCTGGGCAGTGTTGGTGTGACCCAGCTAGAACTCTTCCAAGCAATCTCCAGACACCCTTTTGAATAAAAGCCATCCCTGGTCCATTTCCAGCTGTCAGGTTTGTACCTCCACCCTCTGGCCAGACTGGGAGAGTTTATTGGGATGGACATCTGGGACACTGCTGCTAACTCCAGTTATGACCAGTGTTATGCCAGCTCCAGCCACAACTAGAGACCTGCCAGCTTAGATGCAAGCTTTCTGTGCCTCAGCATGACCCAAACTGGGAGCAATATGCAAAACACAGCCTGTGTCAACTCTGCTCAGGAATGCTATTTAAAACCTGATAAGAATGAGCTGTTGGGATCTCTTCAGTGCACAGCCTGGTTACCCACTACTTAAATTCCTATCTGGCCTACTTTGTTTTCTCTCAGAAATACTACATGTGACTCAGAAACTGTATTAGATAAAGTAGGCAAGTAAAAGTGAACTGAAACTGGAACTGACATTTATTTGAACCCTGTTTAGCACGTCAGGGGATTGCTTTGTTTTGCTTAATTTTCATTTATCTGAAATGTCTGAATGAGCAGCTGGGAGAAAAACGAAATCTGCTAAAAGATTTAAATGAAGGTCTGAAAAAGCTCATGACTCACATCTGAAACATCAACAATTCCACACTGCAGCAGAAGCCTGCAAAGTTCTGCCTGTTAGACTGCAATCACAAAGCCATAAATTGCCCTGGCTGTGCTCAAAGCTTAGGGTTCATCAAAAGGCTTTCAAACCTCAAATAGAAGTCTGGGTTTGTGTTTGCTAGGAAACCAAATCCAGGAGGAGACCCTTCTGGCTTCCTACTCCAGTCTTTCATATCTGCATGTTTTTGCAAAGCAGGTCAAGGGAGCCCAAGTTCTCAGTTGCTTTTGACAACTCAAACTACTTTAAATTCACCACTGCTTACACTTGCTGTTTCTTGCAGGACTTGCCACTCATACCATGTTTGACAAGAAAGGCAAGGGAGTTTATTTCCATTTGCAGCAGCATGAAGGTAGGAAGAATGCTCTAGTGAACCCCTCTTGATTTTTGAGGGAGATTTTCAAGCTACTGCTTTTATTGAGAGTTGTTAAGTGCCTCTATTACATCTTAAATTACTGCTCCTAGGGCATGTTCTGCAGAACACATTAGGGGTAATGTGCTAATAGCACTTTACGTGGATAACTACAATTACTAAAGGTGACATCACCTTGGAAATATCATTTAGAGATTTAGGAAGGGGGATTTGGCTTTACATTTTCTGTCATTTTGCTAGAATCATCTGAAAAAAAAATCTCCTCATCAGTTTTACCCATCTACAATATACTTTCTCCTGTATCTGATATGGGAACTCCAAGGATTCACTATTGCTTTTCTCACAGAAAGGAACTGGAGCTGCAAAAAATTGTCTTCAGAAATAGGAAGCAGCTGAACCTCAGAAACATCCTCTTATTTCAACTACAACTAATTCCATTTCAGTCTTCAATAACTGTATTCCTTCAATAAGGAAAACCTTCAACATCCTTTTTAAGTTGTCAGAAACAATATATGGTTGGGAAAGTCAAAGCCCACCTGGAGTTGGATCTGGTGAAGAAGGTAAAAGGCAAAAGGAAGGACTTCTACAGCAAAAGACACACTTGTGGAAAAAAAAAATCTATCAGTATTTCATTAAACATGTATAAAAGATTAATTTTTCATTAAGACTTCATAAACTTCCCAGTTTAGGATGATTTATAAAATAATATTTTTATTAAGCCTTCTTAGATCTTCAATGTTTTCCACAGCTCCCTAAGCAAAAAATTGATATATTATTTAGGGGACATAAAGTTCTAATATTCCTATCTTTACTCATGTGACAGCTTTGTGCAGTAAACAGTTTTAAAATCTTTTTTAAGTAAGGAGTTTAAGTTGTCAGTATGTTCAGTATATATTTAAACCAGCACATTCCCACTGCCATCAAGTGAAAGTGTGGCACATGCACCCATCTTTCATATGTATTTGATGTGGACACGTATTTTATCAGCTCAATCATCTTTAAGTCTTCTAAAGCCTCTGCTGATCTCTGGCACACAAGCTAGCATTCCATCTATCTATTAAAAAAGCNATGCCCTTCAACTGCTAGAAATGCCCCTGGGCAGTGTTGGTGTGACCCAGCTAGAACTCTTCCAAGCAATCTCCAGACACCCTTTTGAATAAAAGCCATCCCTGGTCCATTTCCAGCTGTCAGGTTTGTACCTCCACCCTCTGGCCAGACTGGGAGAGTTTATTGGGATGGACATCTGGGACACTGCTGCTAACTCCAGTTATGACCAGTGTTATGCCAGCTCCAGCCACAACTAGAGACCTGCCAGCTTAGATGCAAGCTTTCTGTGCCTCAGCATGACCCAAACTGGGAGCAATATGCAAAACACAGCCTGTGTCAACTCTGCTCAGGAACGCTATTTAAAACCTGATAAGAATGAGCTGTTGGGATCTCTTCAGTGCACAGCCTGGTTACCCACTACTTAAATTCCTATCTGGCCTACTTTGTTTTCTCTCAGAAATACTACATGTGACTCAGAAACTGTATTAGATAAAGTAGGCAAGTAAAAGTGAACTGAAACTGGAACTGACATTTATTTGAACCCTGTTTAGCACGTCAGGGGATTGCTTTGTTTTGCTTAATTTTCATTTATCTGAAATGTCTGAATGAGCAGCTGGGAGAAAAACGAAATCTGCTAAAAGATTTAAATGAAGGTCTGAAAAAGCTCATGACTCACATCTGAAACATCAACAATTCCACACTGCAGCAGAAGCCTGCAAAGTTCTGCCTGTTAGACTGCAATCACAAAGCCATAAATTGCCCTGGCTGTGCTCAAAGCTTAGGGTTCATCAAAAGGCTTTCAAACCTCAAATAGAAGTCTGGGTTTGTGTTTGCTAGGAAACCAAATCCAGGAGGAGACCCTTCTGGCTTCCTACTCCAGTCTTTCATATCTGCATGTTTTTGCAAAGCAGGTCAAGGGAGCCCAAGTTCTCAGTTGCTTTTGACAACTCAAACTACTTTAAATTCACCACTGCTTACACTTGCTGTTTCTTGCAGGACTTGCCACTCATACCATGTTTGACAAGAAAGGCAAGGGAGTTTATTTCCATTTGCAGCAGCATGAAGGTAGGAAGAATGCTCTAGTGAACCCCTCTTGATTTTTGAGGGAGATTTTCAAGCTACTGCTTTTATTGAGAGTTGTTAAGTGCCTCTATTACATCTTAAATTACTGCTCCTAGGGCATGTTCTGCAGAACACATTAGGGGTAATGTGCTAATAGCACTTTACGTGGATAACTACAATTACTAAAGGTGACATCACCTTGGAAATATCATTTAGAGATTTAGGAAGGGGGATTTGGCTTTACATTTTCTGTCATTTTGCTAGAATCATCTGAAAAAAAAATCTCCTCATCAGTTTTACCCATCTACAATATACTTTCTCCTGTATCTGATATGGGAACTCCAAGGATTCACTATTGCTTTTCTCACAGAAAGGAACTGGAGCTGCAAAAAATTGTCTTCAGAAATAGGAAGCAGCTGAACCTCAGAAACATCCTCTTATTTCAACTACAACTAATTCCATTTCAGTCTTCAATAACTGTATTCCTTCAATAAGGAAAACCTTCAACATCCTTTTTAAGTTGTCAGAAACAATATATGGTTGGGAAAGTCAAAGCCCACCTGGAGTTGGATCTGGTGAAGAAGGTAAAAGGCAAAAGGAAGGACTTCTACAGCAAAAGACACACTTGTGGAAAAAAAAAATCTATCAGTATTTCATTAAACATGTATAAAAGATTAATTTTTCATTAAGACTTCATAAACTTCCCAGTTTAGGATGATTTATAAAATAATATTTTTATTAAGCCTTCT
>VYZU01017420.1:86333-171797 GCA_013401355.1 Ceyx cyanopectus | reverse complement strand
AAACACATATGACTAGAATATATATATTTTATTGGTGTATTTAAGCAGCACTGTGCTTGAATCTACAACAACTACTTTCCGGGCTGTCTTTATTTGCATCTGCTTACAGACATTTGAAGCCTTTCTATTGTGAGATTTCAAGATCATTGCCTAATGCATATGACATATGTAAGAGGATCAAACATAATCAGCCCAGAGCTCTGCTATCAGGCCCTGGAGGAATATGCTCCTGAAACACACTGTTCAGCATTTAACACCAGCCGTGTTTTAAACAGCTTGAGTAACAAGCTTTGGAAACCTTACCTTAGAAGTTGAGTATTACCCATCAGGCAGAAGCAAGCATGATGAAGATGATGACAGTAAGATGATGATGAGATGGAGCAGCCCTGTGTCTGCTCGTGGCAGATGCTGCTATTCCTACACTGCCAGCTGACAGCAAGACCCTAGTGGGTATCATAGCAAACCACATCCCTTATCTTCCAAGGTGGGCAAAAAAGGACAAGATCAGAGCTACTAAGATTAATTAAGTGAAATAAATCAGTTTGGAGCTGCCCTCATCCAGACTCTTCAGGAAAGCCTCCATAGGGGTGTCTCTTGCCAAGACTGCATCTTCCTAGAAAGCTCCTGTACTAGAAACAGACAATAAAGCCATGCAGAGAGTTGTGCACTGAAGCACCAGAGACTCAAGGTTTCTCTTTCAGTGCTGTATCAACAGCTAGAGAACACATCTCTGTCAGCATGGATGGACATGAACATGGCCCTCAGTGCCCAGCCAGCCTGACTGGCCCAGGGAGTGGGTGGGTATCATCCTGCACCCCAGTGCATTCATCCTGTTCTCAAATGTGGGAAAACACAAAAGGAAAAGAGAAAGTGCAGTTTGGGAATAGTGTCAGGAACGAAATCTGTCAGAAAGGGCAGTGATAAAAGGCTGAATAAAAAAACAAAAAATCAATTAAACCATTTCTCCAGTATTAAAAGGCAACACGAACCATGCAGCACTCAGGAGAGTTAAGGAGTCTACAGAAAATACCACTGGGATTAGCCTGTCAAATATCAGATGTATCCTTGGGTATTTTACTCAGCAGAAAGGGTCTTAACAGGATTTATAACCAGATAGCACAAGTGAGGAAACAGCTGTAAGCCAAAAAGGGTCAGCTGATTAAGACACTGGATTTCAGTATGCACGAATGGCAAGAGATGGATTAAAATATGTATTAATGGCTTAGTGTGAAAGAGCTTTGAAGTGAAACATCAGATTTAGAGAAGGATGACAAATCAGAAGGGAAAAGGAAAAAGTGTCAGGCTCCTGACTTTACCATCTAAATCAATCAATGGGCCATGCCAACTAACCAAGAGTCCTATTGCCACAAAGGCAATAAAAAGATTCAAGAGGTTAATTACTTGACTTCAACAAAACACCGAGGTCAGCACACTCGGTAGCACATGAAAGAAAACAAAATGATATGTATAATTTCTTTCCTGTCCAAGGGGTTGTGTTGTAGATGTTGCAAGTTAAGCCTGATCAGCACAGGTCTGGCAGGCTGTTAAAACTGGCTGTCTTTAGCTGCAGTCACTTTGACATAAAGATATCTTTCAGAAATTTATGATATTGGATACTATGGATACTTATTTATTCCCTGGATCCTAATTTAGAAAGCCTAAAAAAAAACTTATTAAAAAGTGCATTTCTTATTAGCTGGAAAGTGTATTCTGGGAAAGGAAAAAANGGGTTGTGTTGTAGATGTTGCAAGTTAAGCCTGATCAGCACAGGTCTGGCAGGCTGTTAAAACTGGCTGTCTTTAGCTGCAGTCACTTTGACATAAAGATATCTTTCAGAAATTTATGATATTGGATACTATGGATACTTATTTATTCCCTGGATCCTAATTTAGAAAGCCTAAAAAAAAACTTATTAAAAAGTGCATTTCTTATTAGCTGGAAAGTATNAATATATATATTTTATTGGTGTATTTAAGCAGCACTGTGCTTGAATCTACAACAACTACTTTCCGGGCTGTCTTTATTTGCATCTGCTTACAGACATTTGAAGCCTTTCTATTGTGAGATTTCAAGATCATTGCCTAATGCATATGACATATGTAAGAGGATCAAACATAATCAGCCCAGAGCTCTGCTATCAGGCCCTGGAGGAATATGCTCCTGAAACACACTGTTCAGCATTTAACACCAGCCGTGTTTTAAACAGCTTGAGTAACAAGCTTTGGAAACCTTACCTTAGAAGTTGAGTATTACCCATCAGGCAGAAGCAAGCATGATGAAGATGATGACAGTAAGATGATGATGAGATGGAGCAGCCCTGTGTCTGCTCGTGGCAGATGCTGCTATTCCTACACTGCCAGCTGACAGCAAGACCCTAGTGGGTATCATAGCAAACCACATCCCTTATCTTCCAAGGTGGGCAAAAAAGGACAAGATCAGAGCTACTAAGATTAATTAAGTGAAATAAATCAGTTTGGAGCTGCCCTCATCCAGACTCTTCAGGAAAGCCTCCATAGGGGTGTCTCTTGCCAAGACTGCATCTTCCTAGAAAGCTCCTGTACTAGAAACAGACAATAAAGCCATGCAGAGAGTTGTGCACTGAAGCACCAGAGACTCAAGGTTTCTCTTTCAGTGCTGTATCAACAGCTAGAGAACACATCTCTGTCAGCATGGATGGACATGAACATGGCCCTCAGTGCCCAGCCAGCCTGACTGGCCCAGGGAGTGGGTGGGTATCATCCTGCACCCCAGTGCATTCATCCTGTTCTCAAATGTGGGAAAACACAAAAGGAAAAGAGAAAGTGCAGTTTGGGAATAGTGTCAGGAACGAAATCTGTCAGAAAGGGCAGTGATAAAAGGCTGAATAAAAAAACAAAAAATCAATTAAACCATTTCTCCAGTATTAAAAGGCAACACGAACCATGCAGCACTCAGGAGAGTTAAGGAGTCTACAGAAAATACCACTGGGATTAGCCTGTCAAATATCAGATGTATCCTTGGGTATTTTACTCAGCAGAAAGGGTCTTAACAGGATTTATAACCAGATAGCACAAGTGAGGAAACAGCTGTAAGCCAAAAAGGGTCAGCTGATTAAGACACTGGATTTCAGTATGCACGAATGGCAAGAGATGGATTAAAATATGTATTAATGGCTTAGTGTGAAAGAGCTTTGAAGTGAAACATCAGATTTAGAGAAGGATGACAAATCAGAAGGGAAAAGGAAAAAGTGTCAGGCTCCTGACTTTACCATCTAAATCAATCAATGGGCCATGCCAACTAACCAAGAGTCCTATTGCCACAAAGGCAATAAAAAGATTCAAGAGGTTAATTACTTGACTTCAACAAAACACCGAGGTCAGCACACTCGGTAGCACATGAAAGAAAACAAAATGATATGTATAATTTCTTTCCTGTCCAAGGGGTTGTGTTGTAGATGTTGCAAGTTAAGCCTGATCAGCACAGGTCTGGCAGGCTGTTAAAACTGGCTGTCTTTAGCTGCAGTCACTTTGACATAAAGATATCTTTCAGAAATTTATGATATTGGATACTATGGATACTTATTTATTCCCTGGATCCTAATTTAGAAAGCCTAAAAAAAAACTTATTAAAAAGTGCATTTCTTATTAGCTGGAAAGTATATTCTGGGAAAGGAAAAAACGAAACCAGACAGGGAAATTGTATTCTTAAGTGAGCTCAGCAGGGGTAAGAGTACTTAAGCAAATGAATTCAGTGCTAATGAAGGCAAATGTAGCAAGCTCTGGTTCTTTGATTATTTTGCCTTATGCATGAAAGACAAATTCTGAACCCTCAGAGGACTTCACTATAAGAAAATATAAGGTGATTTTGTATTTTAGTACTGCTAATTATTTCATACACACACACAAATTAAGAGGTCATTAAACCACCTGCCAGTCCCACACAAGACACTGTAGAGATGAAAGATGTAGTCCTGTACATTAGAAGTTTAATTGACACTGGGTCTTACTGCTCCCATCCAGATCTGTGTAGTAGATGAGTATGTAAACCAGGGGTGGTTCTTTCCTCAAGGCTTAAAAGAAGCTGCAAAGATTTGTCAGAAATTCCAAAGTACAGGTATCATTTCAGTTGTTCTCTAGCACATCAAAGAGCTGCTGGTAAAAGAGCCTCAGAAATCTACAACATGCTGCTGGCTCCCAGTACTGAACAGAATGGCAAAAAAACCCCAAACCCCAGAACACAAAAGCACACCACCTTTTGTTTTTAATTCTTCATAGTAGTAGCCAAGAGCGTCCTACAGCCAGAAGCATCCACACTCACACTGCTGAGCTTGCTGCCTCAGCATCAGCTCCAGCTGACGCCCCAAAGGGAGCTGAGGAGACACCAAGACCTCACTCCACTAGCACTGGCTGAGGAAGAAAGGCTCATCTTGAGGAGAACACAGCACAAGAGCTGGGGACAAGCCTTGCCCCGAGTGGTTTTGTTAACAGCCATTTCCAAACCAGCATCCTGTCTGAATGACTGATGTGCATCAGTTTCTACTTCACAGTTAACAATTCCTGCTCATTCTTCACTGAATGGCTGTTACTCCAGACATCCTTTAAAAAAAGCAGCTTACACGGAAGGCAGTGCTGGGCAAATTCCTTTTTTACCTTTCTTTTCTTTATCACACTGAAGAAAGATAGACTAGATGATCTGTAACATGCACTTAACCATGCATAACCTCTCCCTCTGGTATGTTGTATACATTACAGTTTTTCCTCCATTAAGCATACAGTTTTTCCTCTATCAGTAGACACCAGAAGGATGGAAGAAAGGCCTATCTTTTAATCATTCCCAAATATCTTATTCAAACTGGTTAATACTCCCACATTTTTAAACTATTCCAGAATAAAAATCTTCTCATTCCATCTTTGTTATGTCTATGAAAAATATATTCTCAGTTATTTGTGGTTTTCCATTTTCAACTCATACTAACATCCTTATTAACCTCTGCACTGACATAACCTCCTCAAAAATCCAGGCTCAACAACTGTCTCATGTGAAAAGTTTCCATGAAGTCAGGCAGACCAAGATCATCTTGAAAATCCAGTTTGACTAGAGTATACAGAGTATTACACCCACATTTTCTGAATGAGCAATGCCATGCTGTTAAAAGGCAGCTCTGATTTAAATACAGACAATGGGAGTTTTGGACAGCCCCAGCCTGGAGCCAAGAGCATCCACTGGGCTGGCTACTTGGGAAAACACAGCAGAAGAAAGATGGGGAAGTCCTGTTCCACTTGAGATGCCATCATTCTTAAAAAGAAGAAATAATGTCCTTCCTAAATGTTTCTCTTTCTCCCTTCCCAAGGTAATGTGAAAGGCAAAGCAGGAAGCTCTGCATATGCCCAGTCAATTGCTAGCATTGGTTTTACATTGTGCCAGGTTGCAGAATGTGAACAGCTCATGATTTTTTCAAAAGAAGTGAACTAAGCATGCCACATTAATGCCTTATGATGTTAAAAAGACAAAAAAATCCATGTGGATTAAAAAAATTCCACAGGAACAGAACTGAATACACTCTCTTGTATTCTGTGTGGGTGACTTGGCTATTTGCAAACACAGATAAAAATCCCTGTGCAGGAGCTCAGACTTCCATGCCTGAACTTGTTCAGGGAGCAATATGCTCATTTGGAGTGTCTGATTTGACTAAATTCAAATCATTTGACTAAATGAACTCAACAGCACAATGGGGAAAATGAGGGAAGCACAATCAGTGAGGTAATCAGAAATATTCTACCCAACATTTTTAGCAAAGTTTAATTCAACATAATCTGCCTGAAGATTCACCAGCAGCATTGTGTTTATTGGATTTGGATGCCTTCTTCCCCAGTGCCTGTCAGAGGAAAAGAAATGCTTACTACCTCAGTGCTTTAAGAGCATGCAAATGTTTTTGTTGTGGAGTAAAAGGTGATGGCAATACAGCTTATTCCTGGCTTTGTTTTTCCTGTGTAAAAGACTTGCCAACACAGAAACAACTTAACTACAGACAGAACCTGGGAAGAACTGCACAGCTCTTGTTTAGGCACTATAGTATGGAATAAACACACATCATCTTTATCATCAAGTGACCATATCTTTTCCTAAATTTCCACACTATTGAGCTAAGCGGAGCTCAGACCTTAATTAGGGCAAAGGAAAGTTATGCCCTTTACAATCTGAAATTAATAGGACTTTAATTGCTATAATCTGCAATGCTATTTTTCAGAGTTTCCTTACTGAGGTTTTACTCCTTTCTTCTCCTCCTCCCTTACAGCAGCACAGAAATCAACTGGGGAAAGCATTTAATTTCTGCCTCACTCTTTCCCTGAATGACAGAAACTCCCAACATAGCACCAGTGTACTGGGCCTTTACTTAGTCTAAAACTTCCAGGTGGGCATGGACAGCAGTGTAGTCTCCTTTTGTAGAAGGGCTAAATATCTCCATGTGCACAGAAAAAAATCCAACAACATCAGTTATCCCCCTAGATAGACTGTATCACATGCTGTGGTATCATATGCTAGGGCAACCAAGGAACAAGTTTATAACAAATAAACAAAAATACTAAAGAATTTTAGGCAAGTCTTCAATATTTTCTCCTTTTTTTTTATCAAGGTTTTATGAGTTAAACCTGCTTCTTTCAGTGTAATGGCATAGACAGCACATCAGGACAGGGTCTGATATGACTGATGCAGAAAGGTGGCTTTCTTTATTTTAAAGTTGAGCAACCTCTGAGCATCAACAACATGAAAGAGAGGAAGCAGCTCTAAGGTTAAGGTCAGTACCACAAGGATAATGGACTGAAAACAGGGAAAGAAAAATGTTAAGGCTGACATTAGGAAAACATTTATTATCATGAGGATGATTAAATAATGGACTCATTTCCCAAAGGAAGTTGTTGAGTCAAACACTAGAGGCATTCAAAGGAAACCTAGATAAAAACAGCAGGCATTGATCTGGAGGGCAGCCCTGCACTAATGACCCAAGAGGCTCTTTCCAACACACTGAGGAGTCTCCTCTTGGAAACAACGGTTCTGAACTTTCTGCAGCAACACGTGAAGACAAAGTCAATGCAAAACATTGCACAGAACCAGAGATGACATTTACCTGCAACCTCATTTTCAGATTAGATTTCTTTTTCCTCAAAAAAATAATAATAATCCAGTAAGTCTTTCATTACTTCTACAGAATAGTGATCAGCGCAGTGATACTGATAAGATAAAGCTATGAAATACATTTTTTTTCCAAAGAAGTGATGGGAGCTGTAAAACTTGCCTTGTGAAACACGATGGACATCATGAAGAAATCCAGCAAGAAGTTTTCTGAAATGTCCCTGTAGTCAAAGCGGAAGAAGATGACAGTAAAGCTCAGGGTCACAAACTGATTAATTGGATTACAGAATGAGGAACGAAGCAGTTTCATCCCAGCAACTGTTATCAGGATGATGTCACAGCTGCAAGAAAGGCAGAAAGAAAATATCAAGTCAAAGTTGTGAAGTATTAAATCTTAAATACAAACAGCTGTACCAGATGTATTGTGGATTGCTAGCTGTAGCTAAATCTACACACCTTTGGGCTTCTGACATTAACCCTATGTTCTTTTAAGGACCACTTTAACTTTTACCCATGATCAACTACATATTTTTCCCTTATCTTTATCCCACACTTGTAAAAAAGAACAAACTCTGTACTAAATTATTAAAACGCTTGCTTGGTTCTGTATTTTATCCAATAACCACTAAAAACCACAGGGTCAGAAAGAAGAAATGGAAGACATGATTCCCTGCTCCCATACTAATTTCTTGATCACCAAAGCAGGAACAAAACCTTTTTGATGACACAAAGCTGGGAGGAGTGGCTGACACAGCAGCAGCTGTGCTGCCATCCAGAGACCTGGGCAGGCTGGAGGGTTGAACAGGAAGAAAATAAATGAAATTCAGCAAGGGTAAGTGCAGAGTGTTGCACCTGGGGAAGAACAACCCCAGGTACCAATACAGGCTGGGGACTGACCTGTTGGAGGACAGAAGGGGAAAAGGATCTGGGGGTGCTGGTTCCTGAGCCCCTGACATTGTGATTCTCTGAATACTTGACAATCCAGAAAGCTCTAAAGAGGTTTTCATCATTCTAGTAAGGCTCATAAGTCTGTACATTTCCAGGTCGATTATATTTTATTAGGCATTTATTCATTATTGTGTATATTCCATCAAGCAGATGCAATTTTATTTGATTGCAGGTCATTCTAAAGGATCACCAGGACATTACTGTTTGAGCCAATGCCAAGATGACCTTATTTCTCCTTTTGTCAAAGCTGTTCTTTTCAATTTGTCCCAGATTTTTGAGTGGAAAAACTTAGTGACTAAGCTAAATAGATTTTGAAGCCTCTAGAATCCATACCAATGTGTCCTGCATGAACTAGTTATATCTTGCATTCCCAGAAAGAGGACAATTCTGGCAACACAGGAATTTTCACATGGAAAATTTACACATCATAGAGCAAAAGGAAGACTTTTTCCTCTCTGGATCCATTAATATGTGGAAATGTTCACACACACACAGAAAAGAAGGGACATTGTTAAAAATAATGCTCTCAGGGGTAGCAGAAAAAGGAAAAACTCCCAAATCACAGAACTACAGAATGTCAGGGGTTGGAAGGGACCTAGAAGATCATCTAGTCCAAATCAAATACTGCAAGATGTGGCAGCTGAGACACTTTGAGAGTGGGACAGTGCCCCCTGCTAAGGCATGATGCACTCTGTCTCTGGGTGGTCAGAACTAAGGGATGCTCCAATGACAGGTATCAGAGTGTTAAAGCAAAGACACTACAACCCTCAGAAACTCTGTATGTGGAAGGAGCAAGAGAACCCACCATCCCTCACAGGCTGGCAGAGTGGAGGAGAAAGAGGCAGGCTCTGAGGATGGGTGTTTTGTGGGGAGGAAATTCCATGGTAGCTATAAGGGAACTGTATTAAAGAGGAGTGCCAGGGAAGAAGAGAACAGACCTCAGCTGCAGGAAAAAGAACACACAGGTTTTAAATCCAAGGTGATCACACAGACAGAAGGGGGATGGGGAAGAAAAGGATTGTCATGGTATTCCCCCATGGGGCAAACAGAGGCAGACAAATGTAATTACTTTCTTTAATCTCAGTATTTCTGGAGGACTGACTCACTACATCTGAACACTTGAGGGAGGTGATACTTTCAAGTGCATTCTAGCTTGGAGGAATGACTGTGTAAAAATATCACCTTCTTAACCCTCTGGATTTGCTCTGTGCTTCTATTCAGTCACATCTGCTAACTAGTGACAAATGACATTTTGATTACTTTTTCTTTCTCCCAGCCTTGCAGAGCAAATAGAGGGATGTGAACTCAGCTTCACCCCAGACAACAACTAAATTCCTGAAGCACCTTGTCCTTAGCATCTCCCAAGCACCTGAGGGAAAAGGGTCACTATGGAACTAACTACACAGACCACCTCTGGATGAGTGGGGAGTCTCTCTCTGGAAAAAGTAGTTGCCTCTGAGGAATACAGAGAAAATTTGACTCATGTCCTAGGTTCAACCCATAAAAGCAGAGACCATCTTCTCCTTATAGTTATGTAGTCCCTAAAGCTCTGCTGCTCTTCAAGAGTAACCAAAACAAGATGCAATTTAAAAATCACAGTTCTTTTGTCTAATATTTCAAGTTGAGAAACTAAATTATTAATAGTGAGGAACTCCTCCTCCAGCTTTTCCTGCTACTAGCACCTTCCTTCCTGAACACAGGCTGTTTCTTTGTTCAGCCATTTTCATCACTGTCATTCTGATCAAATGACTGCAGAAATGCTGCTCACTGGGGATGCTGCAGTCACTGAGCCTGCTGGATATCTGCAGTAGGCAAGTCACTGACCAAAGGATTTACTAGAAAAGAGTGTCTGAAAGGATCATACTGTGTTGTCATGGATCAGCATCACCTGCTTTGCTTAATATAAATCAGATTTTGGAAAAAACACATACCCCAACCTTTCTCAAACCACTCTTAATTCAGGACTACCCACTGTTCTACACTGTTGAATATTTCATTCCATACTGCCTTTAAAGACTTGTGTGGTGGTGGCTCCAGTAACTCCTTTGGGAGGCTACATCATAGTCTTAAAAATCCTGTTAGGAACTGTTTCCTGATATCCAGCCTAGATTTCTCATTTTCATCTGATTAATTCTAGTTACCCCACTGTGTTTATGCCCATCAAACACCTGCAGCCTGCTACTGTGGGTCTTGCTTTTAACTGACATTCCATATAAATCTATATATAGTTCTTTAATCTTTTAATTTCTCTATCTCACTGGAGTTACCTCTTAGCATGTGCTTAGGCAGTTTTGTGGTTTGGTTTTTTTTCTTTCAGCAGCACCAATGATTATTGTATACTGAACTATAATGCACAAAAGCAAACTGTGACAAGAAAGCAGACAAGCAGACATAAAAGTTTAATTTTTCAGTCTTTAGTCTGAAACCAAATATTTCACTAATCATATGCTTTGAGTTATAATCTACTTACTGTGTTCCAAGCTTCTTGTATTTACTAATAGAGAAAGCATCAATGGTGAGGGCATTCAGGATTATAGCTGGATACAAAATGTATTTCTCAAAGCATTGGAGCCACACATAGAGCCTTTCAAACCACATCAAGCGAGCAGCATCTGAAACAGAAATTCAGATAACAGATAATTTCATCCAATTATCAGCATTCTTTGCACTGCAGTACTGTAAAAGGAACAAGTTCTCACATTTAATAAATATAATTGACCACCTCTGCCCTCCTCCTGAACTACAAACTGCTCTCAGAGCTCCTCTCAGGAACTTCATCCAGCTGCCCCAAGTTGAGCTGTGCTCAGGAACTAAAGCTGGAATAAAGAGATGTAGATATAAAGCAGAGCAAAGAGAAGGCAGCTGCAGGAGCAGAGAAATGTGTGCAGACAATGCAGAGAGAATAAAAAATGAGCTCCCATTCAGAGGGGGTCTAGGTAAAGATGTGAATAATGTGAAAATGGCTTACATCAGTCTGTGGGCTATAAAAGTGGTGGGGAAGAAGAAAAAAAAAAAAAAAAGTCTCTAGTATTGCAGGGCTTCTTCCTCACTCAGTCCTGCACTACTTTCTCCACATCTATTCCATCACAAACTGACCTCAGGCTTTCTTCCTGCAGCCAGGCAAAACAGTTAGTAATAAATGAGTTCTCACAGGGCATTATGAGAATTGCTCTGCTAATTGCTGCTTTGTGAAAGGCCTTACAGTTTGAACATCTCATTCAGAGTTCATGAAACAAGGCTAGGAATAAACTGGTGGCATTGTCATTAGCAGTGCTTGTCTAATTGGAAGCAATCATTCATCTCCCCATAGCACCACAGTGAGCAAAAATCACGAGTCTGAAAATTAAATTCTAAGCAGTAAAAGCTCCTCATAAAAAAATCTGTGCACTTGTCCCTTCCATTGTCTATGCCTGACAACTACAGGATTCTATCCTTGTCCAAGCTTCTCTTTCTATACAAGCTGGGAACCTTTGAGTTTAGCTCCTAGATTTTTCTTACTAGGTAAAAGAAAAGACAGCCTGTCAGACATATCTATCAAAGGGATTACACAACCTTTTCCTCAGTCTTCCTCATCTCAGAACATGAGAAAAAGCCTCTGTGGCTGCCTAAGGGACTGAAACATCATATATATATTTTTTTATTTTTTTTTTAATTGTTGTTATCTAACACCCCACAAGACACACTGCAGTAATAAACCCCAAAGTGCAGAAGTGCACCACAGAAAGCAGAACTGCAAAAGGAGAAGAGAGGCTGATTCCTGCAGCAGGTAGCATGGGAAGCACAGCTGATCTCAAAGCCAAAACTCATCTGTGCAAATCAGTCTGACAGATCTCTACCTTCAACCTTTTCCAAAGCTGAGTCACTGCATTTAGGAAAACAATGTTTTCTGACAAATGAAGGCAGACTTAATCAGGACAAGGAAAGAAATCCTACAGCAGTCTTTTGTGATTAAGTGATGTAACAAACAATCAGTAATTCTGATGAATACACAAGTTTCATTATCAGGGAGAAGAGGCCTTGAACAATGTTTTCAGTTCAGATCCTTAATAAATAAATATTTCTCCTACAATTTCCTCAGCATACAGCAGTAGAAGTTCAAAGGCAACCTTGAATCAGATGTCTTGTACTTTTTTCATACTGAAGCTTTATCTAGAAACTAATTGTTTTGATAGACATAATTTTAAATAATAATACTAATAAAAACCCATAATACATTGGTTTTACAGAGAGTGGTCTGAACTCTTTTGTTGTCTAGTTGAAGAACAGTCTAAAGTCCCTCAGCAGCTTGTGTTCTGACAACTCTGTCTTCAAACACCTCTGAAACATATATTGAGAATGATTAAGGCATAGGATCCATCAAAAAAAACCTGACAAGCAGGCTTTTGGCTGGTAGCAAAGGCAAGAGACGAGCTGGGGAAAAGCTCTGCTCCTTCAAGTACACTGTCTGCTTGCAGAAATAACTATCAGAACAGAAAATCAAACCTCAACATAGTAAAATATTTACCAATACTTGGAATTATCACGGCACTAGCCACAGAAAGCAGCAGACATTAGCAAGAACAAATCCTCAAGGAAGTGCCAGTTTCTTTCAATTTTAATGTTCCTCTAGAAGAGTTTTGTTGGAAATTAGTAGTCTAAGTTGCACTACCCTCACTGTTCAAATGATATATGTCAGAAAGCAGGAAAAAAATATGCCTTGCTTTCATCAATCATTTAAGCTTTTAAATTATATAAAACACCAATGTATTAAGCACAAACTGTAGCATATCAAGCAACACAGCACTGAATGCAGAAGTGAAAGGCAGCTCAGATGATGCTTCATGAGAAGCCACTTAGAGCCAGTAAGATCATTAAGGGACAGCAGGGATGTGACATGAGAAGCTCAGAGAGCTGGGATTGCTTAGCCTTGAGAAGAAAAGGCTCTGGTGGCACCTTATTAGCACCTACCAGGGAGCATTTTGGAGGTATAAATACCTGAGAGGGATGGTAATGTTGATGGAGTCAGGCTGTGCTCAGGAGTGACAGGACAAAAAGGAGATGAGCACGCGCTAAAATTCAACTTCAACATCAAAAATAAACCAAAGACACCTTTCTTACTGAAAGGAAGATGAAATGCTGGAGCAGGTTGTCCAGAAAGGTTGTGGAGTCTCCATAAAAGAAAATACTGAAACTGGACACACCCCTAGGCAACCTGCTTTAGCTGACCCTGCTTTGGACTACTCAGGCTCCAGAGTTTCCTGCCCTATATCTATCTATCTATCTATCTATCTATCTATCTATCTATCTATCTCATAATTTATTCCCCCTGCTCTGTCCCTTCTAGATTTTTTTGTTGAAACTAAGACAAGCTGCAAGTCACTGCACACTTTGTTTATAGAAGATTTTATTACAAACCTCTTACTTCCCGTTGCTGGTGCTCTTTGTTTTTAAGTATGGGGTGGGAGATCCAGAGCCAGGGGTGGTGCTTGCGAAGCTGAGGAAGTAGGTAATGTGTCACAAACCCCACAGTCCAAGCTAAAGCAAACAGGACAATGCTGAGAAATGGCTGGGTCAGAAGAAAAAAAAAAAAAAAATACCCATGGTTAAAATCCACAAACATCTTTTTTTTTTCCAAAGTATTTTTTACAGTACCTATAGTTGTATTTTTGTGCAACTTTTATTCCCATGTTCAAACTGACTCCACAGGTGAATATGGATTTAGAAATATGCATTTTGAACAGATAATTAACCAATATTTTCATCCCCAATTGGAAGAAAAAATGGCAAGAGATCAGGCTTGTTCATTCTGTCCCCCAGGCTCCATATCATAGAAGAACTGTGCACACGCAGAGGTTAAAGGAAAAATACTCAAAAAATACTCAAATTAATAAGAATATCCATAAACTAAACACCTTGCACATAAAAAAAAAAAAAGTGTTAAAGTGCTGTTATGACTGGTAAATACACTTCCACTATTTTTTTTCCGCACAATCTATTATTTCCAGTTAAAACACCCTGTGGTTTTAGATAAGAGAGAATATCTTTGGGGGGAGGGGGCAGGTGAATAAAAAACGGACAGGTACACACCCTTAAGGACAGGAACACAGTGCTGGCACTGACAGCAAATGACAGAACAGCAGCTGCTGTGCAGACAATGAGATCCGACTTCAAGATTTCTTTCTGTGAAAATAATTAATGGACACAAAATTAACAAGCCAATACTGTTTTAACCCAAGTAAAACAACTACCTTCTTGATTACTTGCAGTCTGTGATAAGAAGAATCAGGTAATCATCACTCCCTGAAACAAAACTAGTTTCATCACTCTGAGAAACTATTACTTTGACAAACCTAGAGTATGAAGAAATCACACTTAAATTCATTATGTGCAATTTTAAATCATATTTTTAATAAAGTAGATTTGAGATTGAAGAAATGAAAGCAGTGCTTTTTCATACCGAGTCTGACTCGGTCTAAGCAATATAACATTTACATTTTTATTTTTAGGGAATCCAAATTCTGGTTCCATCTCCTATTTGCAAGCATTAAGATTTCTTCAGATTGACTTTCTCTAGCATTACTGAGGTGACTCATGCTTTTCTGTAATGTCCTCAGAGACACGAAGTTAATACATTTATTATCTTCTAAAGTGACACATCCCATTCTCTGCTTTTCTCCATTGGAAGCCAAATTTTGGCAGGATTTTGTGTATTTCAGACAAGGCCTTCTTCCAGTGTCACTGAATGATAACAAAAGGACACATCTGCCTATACATAAAGATCTATAACTAGGGTAGGAGTAATTTTGTTTCTAAAGATTGGAAAATATCACCATCTTCCCAGCACATTTTTCTTGTGATTAAAATGTCATCCCCAGTAAACAAATAAACAAGATAGCTTGCCATCTGTGCAACCTTCTGAATTATACTTCAGAGGTGACCCAAATGTCTTTGTGAGTAAATGAAAATCTTGTCTTAGATTTATGAGAGGCACTGAAGTTCTGCACTCAATACTCTCCAAAGCTACCAAATGAGTGACTGTTTGTAGCTCTTGGCTTAGAAAATGACTTACACTTTAATTCAAAAACCATCTAAAAGCAACGTGTGAAATACAAGGCTTTTGCTAGATGAGGAAGAAGCTCACTCTGTTTACTGGGACTGCAATCTAGGTAGTCTTCACGTGTCTCATCAGTGAAAAAGAATCAAAACGAGGACGGGGTGAAAACCCAGGACTGAGGCAGCGAAGAAAGCAGCCAGAACAAGTGAACAGCAAGCTGACAAATTACCAGGGAAGCTGGGAGCAGCCACTCTATTTAGGCTGCCTATCATTCCCTGCTATGAGAGATGCTTCTTAGTAAAAGGTCACAGGCATCAGCACTTCCACTACTGCAGCAGGCCTTTCAATTCAGCAGGACTCAAAAGCCTTGGGGCTCAAGAAGAGCTTTTGCTTTGTGTCAGGAAACTGCTTCAGCTGAATTCTCCAGCCACTGTGGCTGTCCTTCCCCTTCCCAGGCTGCTCAGGAGTAGCTACCTCCAAAAGAACAGCACTGCCTCCCCCAGACAGATGGGCCCTCTCACAGAAACACACGTCAGGGGTTGGAAGGGATCTAGAAGATCATCTAGTCCACCCCCCCTGCCAGAGCAGGGGCACCTAGACCAAGTCACCCAGGAACAGATCCAGGGGGGTCTGGAATGTCTCCAGAGCAGGAGACTCCACAACCTCCCTGGGCAGCCCCTGACAGGCTCTGGCACCCTCACTGGGAACAAGTTTTTCCTTGTGTTTCCCCTCAACCTCTTGTGCTCCAACTGACTCCCATTGCCTCTTGTCCTGTCACTGGATGACACTGAGAAGAGTTGTTTTTTTTGGGGAAAAATAATCCCAAACCAACATCAAGACATTTGATGTCTTGGATTTTACAATCAGAATATACTAAAGCAGTGATTTAAAAAAAAAAAAAGTGAAATATTTTCAATTATACTTTTGGACCTTTGTACAAATCCTTTTACTAGCTATCTAAATGTTTGTATTAAAGGCCAGGAAGGAAGCTGAGTTTGAATGCAACACATTAGCACCCTCAGGCCACTGGTTAATCTAGTAATCAGCCATGTGGATGCCTATAGAAATTAATTATAATGGTAGGAAGCTCCATTGGCAAAGTTGAATGGTCAATTATCCATCACAGCTGCTTTATAATTCAGGCTTCCAAAGCTGGCAATTCTTACCCAGCTATTCAAGCAAAGGAAAACACAGTAAAGGTCATGTAACTAAACATTAGAGATGCTGTATTTATTATTCCTAACATCAACAAAAAACCACTACAGAACACAACACGTTAATTTTCAATATTAACTTTGTTTGCTTTCAGCTTCTTGAGGGGGTGATTTGGTTCTGTATGCCACAGGATTTCTGATTAAAATGGGTCTTGGTTAAAGAGCATGTTCTGTAGTCCATATGTCTGTATATAGAGCAGGGCAAGGCTGGCTGGTGTGTTGCATCCTGCCATCTCTTGCCACTGACAGGGGGTTAGGGATACACTCTTCACAGAGGAGCAGTCCAAGAGAGAATCCATAATTACATGCAAAAAATCTACTGGCAAAACGTGCCAGGAATATGTGTTGGGTTTGGGATTAGTGGAGGTTTGGTAGCAGGGTTCTACAAGGTTGGCTCCAGTAAGAAGCATCTAGAAGCTCCTTCAGCTCCAAATCAGACCTGCCTGTGGCCAGGGCTGAGCCAATCTGCAACAGTGGAAGCACCTCTTTGATGTATTTAAGAGGAATGGGAAAAAAAATCCCATTTTGCTGCTATATCCCCTTTCTCCCTTCCAGCCTCATGGGAAAGAAGATCTGGAAGAACTCCCAGTGTCCATCTGTGGATTTAAAGGAAGGGGATATATATCCTCCCATATTCTATGCCTTTGAGTAATGTATTTAAAGTATTAAATAAGAATATTTAAAAGTTTCCTCAGTGGGAAGAATGGATGGGACAGAGATTTTTACAGAAATGAATGAAAGAAAAGGCCTTACCACTGATTCTCTCATCTTCTCTGGAAGGGGATCTGAGGATGAATCTTCAAATTGTTGACGTAGATAGTGAGGGACATATTTGCACTGAATAAGGGACCTGTTAAAATTTTAAAAAAAAAAAAGATCCTTGTTAGGGGTACTTCTGAGCATATCTAACAGATACAAATATTTCTGAGGGGCAGAGAACAGCCTCAGATTTTCATCCTTATGTATTCAGTAGCTATCTTTGCAGAGCTGAAGATTGACACAAACCAGCTGTACCTGTGATCAGTGTGGAACTTCCTCATCAACATGTTAAGGAGTCTTGACAGTCCAATTAACATGACTCAGTAATTGGGAGGAATGAGGAGAGAGAATACTGTTGCATTCATGCACTTTATTAATGTTTCAGCTTAGCTGAAACCACTGTGAGAGCTGTTTAGAGTCACGTTAGAAAGGCAAAAGAATCTATTTCTGCATAAATTGTACATTAATCCTTAGTTCAAGATTTATGTGCTACCTCCTCCAACTTGAAGTTTATGCCACAGGCCATCCCTTAAATACTGTTTCAAATCCCTTTAACTTCCTCTAATTAAGCTCAGAGCTGGTTCTAAAAAATGTTACATCTCTTTTTTTAAGGATTATAGATTTTTATGATTGCACAATAAACATTTGAAGCTGTTGTACACATTCTTAATCTTGAGATATTTACCACAATTTCATCTGCTGAAGATTTGACTAAGAAGGTTAGAAAACTGGTAAATAGATTTAAATGTTAAAATGGATTGAATGGTTTAAGAATACTTAATCCAGAAGTTTTAAGGAAGGAGAAGTTTGTTTTATTAAAGAAGTAAATAAACTGGTGTATCCTTTCTAGGGAGTGGGAGAGAAGAATACATTTAAATTACTTCAAAATTGACAGAGCTCACACTACCATGATGATTTGCAGTTTACCTGTGTGTATTTTATTTCAAGGCTAAACAAATGTCCCTAATAAAGCACACAGCCTCACTTCCTTCCATAGCCAAGTTACACACTGTAATGCTCAATGAATTACACACCACCAGGTCTTGGTGATACTGGCTGCACAAAACCCTGTGCTTGCTTCATCCCACATCCATACACAGATGGCCAGCTGCTTGTGGACCTCCACAGCTCCCAGGTCAGCCACAGAGCACAGTTCCCACAGCAAAACTCATGCCTGCCACCCTTGGGCTGTGGATCTAAGGGGCTCTCTCACACTACCTGAACCTGCAGATCAGTGTTGGAATTCATCCCCTGGATGCCTCCTGTTTGCAGTGCCAGTTCTTAATGCACCCCACCTTTCCTCAGCTACCTCTGTACTACTGCTGCATACTGTGTCAGGGCAGAAAAGGAAGGAGTTAATCTCACAGCCTACTGACAGGGACCCTCAGCAAGAGCTGGAACTGAGCCATCTCCCCATCACATCCAATGTCCTTTCTCCCTGCTACAGAGCTATCAGTGCACATTCTGGAACTTCAGTAACCTGAGCACTCCCTCAGCTAAATTGCTGTCCTCCAGTGTGGCAAGCACACAACTTGCCAGAGGGTGAAATCTGCTTCAAAGAATTTGGATAGTGCTGTTTAAAGACTTACTGGCAATCTGACTGCAGCACTTCCCTTATTCACAGGCCTGATACCAACCAGGCACACAGGGCAAGGAATTTCCATCTCACCACAAAGGGAGACAACCCCTGTGATTCTGAAACACAGGCATCCCCGTGGCTGTGAGCTGTACAGAGTAATCAATAAATTGCATTTGCAGGCAACTTACATCAGTACAGATGGGTCGCTGCTTTGTCTGCTGAGGTGATAAGAAAGTGCAACTAGCAGACCACAGAAAGCAGAGAATAGAGCTGGAATGTGTTGTGCATCCCAGGGTTCCTTAATAAAAGGACAGAAAAAGAATTTTTAAGTTAGGAATGCAGAACTTAATTTATTTTTTTTTTAATTAAGTAGGCTAAGCCAAACATACAGCATGAAATGCACAGCATCTAAATGTGTACACCATCTACCAAGGACTGAAAATTCTTTTCCATATCAGAGTCTCTTATTGTGAAAAAGACTGTGATTACAGGCACGTTTTGTGATCATATTATGTAATTCCTCTATAATCAGCAATTAGCCAGCAAACCACAAGAAAGGCAGGTTTTCTTCCCTCCCTAATGAAACACTAGAGGTAAATTCTCATTAAAATGTGAGAGAATTGAACTGCACTATTTGTCTAAAATCTAAGCTGATATACAGTTACTTGATCTGTGGCCAGATGGCACATAAGAAATTCTGGTGTCACTGAAATCAGGAAGGAGGGTACAGCTCTGGCACTTCACTCTGAAATCTTCCTGCTGTTTTTCAGATACTTCTGTAAGAGTAGCCCTGAGCCATTTCAGATTCTGCAGGCATAATTTACTTTTTCTATTATATTTGGACAATAAGATCTTATTAGACACAGAAAACTAAAAATAGAACTATTGAAGTTCTGTCTGAAGTGGGAGTCTGGCTATGGCTGCAAACATCGCTCACTGGAAGGCATCCTATCTGACAATTCTGTCCAAAATTAACACTCCTAACAGCTCCTGCTTGAACCTCAGGGGTCTTTAAATTGGAAAGTACATAAAATTGATGAGCCTTGTCTTCAAAACCTCCAGCAGCGCTGGAAGCATTTTATGTGGTAGAAACAAAGCTGTCTAATAATCCTGCACTTCTGCTGTTGGTCACTGACACGTCTGGGAATTCTGTTTAGACACATGAGCCCATTCACTGCTGTTTAGAAATCTATTTGGACAGTCCTAGTAGGCTGAGGGAGATGGATGCTTTTAGTTCCTTCCCACTGTAAAACCCTAAGACAAATATTTCAAAATTATCAGTCCACAGCTAAAGCTTGCATCGTTCAAAACAGGAATCAAGAAGCATTGTTATTCTGATTAACGAGTTTAAAACTCATTAAACAACAAAACAAACTACATCACTGCGAGCTCAGAATGGTTTAAAATACACACAGGACTTTTAGTAAGTGCCCATTAAAGTGATAAATAAGTTACCAGAAAATACTTCATGTGTAAGGTAATAGGGGCTATATGACTTTCATTAAAAATACATGCACTTAACAGAGCTGGAGGAGGCAGCTGTGCCACTGATAATACTTTCACACTGCTTTAATTTTTCTGTCCTAGATCCAAAATCTGACATTTTTTCCAGGCTGATTAAGATAAACCACAAGTTCCTTAAGCAGTTTCCAAACAAAAAAGCTGGATGACAAATAATTAAGTGGTTCTGAACTGACTGAATCCAGGACCATTTGGGGATGTGCTCTCCAGCCCCACAGCAAAACACTGATGTGCTGGAATGCTGAAGACTGCTATCAAGATGGTCACATTCCACACTGAATATTTGTGGAGAAAGTAGGAGGACCTACCTGACTTTTTTAAAAAATATCTGTTAAATATTTGGGCACAGACCAGAAAACGGAGTAGGAGACAAAACTCAGCACATCAGGCAATACTAGTCAAGTGGAAAAGGTGGCACAGAAGTTCCCATGTTTTCAGAGCTGATGGATGTAATATCTGAAAATAAAAATACCTGCTCCAGGAAAAATACATAACCCTTTCATATATCAAAGCTAAGGGAGCTATTGGAGCTGCCAATTTCTGTTGAAGATTGCAGGACTGAAGCTGAGATCAGAGATAAAGCCAGGCTGCAGTGAATGCAGATAGATTCACAGATAATTTGAAACTAAACTCTGTTGCAGCTTCAAAAAAGTCATGAGCTGAAAAATTGCTGCTTTTAGATGCAACAATACAAGGAATGACCAAACAAGGTGCCAAAACCATGGCTAGGATTTAGAGCTGTTTAATAAACATCTCCAAATGAAATGTACATGACATTTCATAAAGGACCTGGAAAGAACATGAATAAGGAGTAACAATATCACTGAACAGAGGCCTAGGAGATAAGAAACTTAAAGCAAACAGCAGAAATTCATGCCTTTGTACTTCAGAGGCTAAGACATTTTTCTCCTCTCCTGTTTGAAATCAAGTTCACAGCATTGTTGGAACAAGCAGCTGCTGTCATATTGTTCATGACAGGGATGTTTCTTGGAGTAAGATGCATGAAAAGATGCTCCACAGCACCTTTGCATCACTGCAATGACTAAACAGCCTGCCACCTGACCAAGCACTGTTAGCACAAGGCCAGAGGTCTGCCCATCCTCTTTCAGGTGCTACATCCTTTTTAGTCATGAGAGAAAAATGTTTCCAGGCATGCAATAACCAAGATGCTGCAAGGTCATTCAGAGAGTGGCAGAGCCAGATGAACTCCTTGGACACGCCAGATTCTGTCTGCAGAACACAGGGTGAACTCTCAATGGAGAATACTGTGTAATAATTTTCCTCAGGCAACTTATCTGAACAAAAATCAATAGCAATTGTTAAGCTAAACTAATGACACAGCTATAGCACAGCTGCTTTTTCATAGAGCCTCTCAGCTGGTGCTGTACAACATGATCCAAGAGCAAAATCAGTCTGGACAAGGCACAGGATTTCAGTGCAGGCCTATTTGTCTCAATTCTCAGCACTTCTATTCACATGCTGAAAGTTAACTTGAGTACTTAAGCTGTGTTGTGGACATACCACAAAACAAATTGCTCAATTTTTACTTTTATTTTTTTCTGTAGAGTTATAGAGCAATGGATTAATTGCTGTTAATTTTCTACTTTAAAATTATCTCAAAATTCAACTCCTACTAAATCAAACTCCTGTATATATATCAGTGCCTGAAGGGGCTCCAGGAAGGCTGCAGAGGGGCTGNCCCTAAACATTCTATCATTCTATATATACACACATTTTCTCTTCTAAAAATGAACAAGGAAAAACTCACTCAACATTCTCTGATAAATCAATTACTCTTCTAATGAACTTCTTCAGGAATAATATATTTCCTTCTGGAATGACTCTGAGAAATGAGGCTAGGTTATTTCACTCTGCAAGATAATAATTAGAACACAAGAGCCACTTAAGGAAGGAGAGGCTCAAGCATTGATAGCACTGAAACAGGACTTCAGCCTGGGTGTTTGATGTGAGCAATTGTTCACCAGTAGAAAGCACACAAGCACTTAGAGGCCTGTTCTCCTCTGCAATTTATTTCAGAAATAGAAGTCTGCTAGTTACACCTGCTGAGTTATAAGATGGTCTGCCAATAAACTGAGTCTACATTTGTGGATGCTGCATTTCAGCCAAGAAATAAGCTTTGCAACCCAGAAATCCTGTGCCAGAGAGAGTCTATCATGTTTCCCTGCCCTGAATCTTTCTGACAGTAGTTTGTCAAACTCCATAAATAGAGAAAATCTTGCTCTCTTGGTTTTTTCCACACTGACTAAAAGTGAAAAGAGCAACACTAACCAAAGAATTATTCTCTTGCACTATTCTCTGAACTACAGACAACACTGCAAAAGAAACAAAAATATCTGAACCTGGCTGAGCAGAGGGTTAACACAAGTGCTCATTTCATAACTTCTAGGAGAAAAAAAAAAAGTATGAAATTTCAAGCACCCTAGTTGATTGAGATTATGAGCAGCAGCAAGTGGAATCATCTTTACATGCTTTAAATTAACCTCCACAGAAGTGCCTTCACAAGAACAGGGCCATAAAAATTCAAATTAACTGTAATTTCTGTGTGAACAGAGAGTCTGCACTTAATATTGGTAATTTACAACAGATATCTTGTAAATCTTTCCCAGCACTGTAACTTCAAGGTAGCATTAAAAGCATATTTCTAAGCAGTTTGAAGTCTAATCCAGGAGGAGATTGCTTATCTACACAGGCACCTGCATGCTGTAATTTAAAGTATTATGCTGGGAAAGGAGTCTGTAGAATATTTTAATCAGCTTTTCTTTAACACTGTTTACAAAAAGAATTGTTAAAGGTTTATCACACAGCTTCTCTACTCTCAACTGGTCAGTCACCCTCTGCTAACTGCAGGGGAAAATATCCCCCAGATATTTGCCTGTTGGGCATTAGTGTAACTCAATTCCTTCCTCCCATTTAGCTCCTTCCATTTTTCTCATTTCTCTCCATCTCACCCCTCCCTCCCATTACAGGTTTCTCTCACTCTGTTCATCTTTACGAGCCACATTCTCCATCTCAGTTGCCAATTTCTGAACCATTATTACAGCAGGAAAACCCTAGTAGGATAAACTACATGAGAAACAGTTAAGCTTTCCAGCATCACACACCTGGGCAAGGTCAAACCAGTATAACTGATCTACTGGGTGAGCCTGGCAACAGCAGCTTCCCCAAGAGTGCACCACATGTGCAAAGACATTTAATTTCAAGTGTCTGAACACAGCACTGCTCAGAAGCTGAGTTACCATAATTTACAGTGTATGAACTCAAGCCACCCAGGGGCCAAATGGTGGCTGAACACATTTTCCCTTGCTGTTGGGAGTGGCCCTGGAGACAGGCACAGCCAGCTCTGATCATCTCTGAGACCATTAAGGCATTAGAATTGACCTTTCTTGATTTAAGGCTCCTATTCAAAATTGTTAAGTGGAAAATTGTTAAGAGCCATTACAGAAATGCTTATGTTCCTTAAAGAATTCCCTTAAAGAAACACCTGCCTGCTTCATGGCTGTGTGAATTGCCAGCCTCTGAGCTGGCATGAGACATCCTTGCCTGTTAAACCTCCTGCACTGGGATCTCTGTGTGCTATGTGTGTGCACCACCAGCAGCCATCCTCTCCCATGTGCCCACTAGATGCCAAGAGCAGCTTCTAAATCACTGCCCTTCCTGGGGCAGCCCTGCATGGGCACTGACAGCACCTAGCCTGTAATGAAGCACTGCCAAAAGCCTGCCACTTGAACCACATGTTAGCACAAGTCTAAGGGGAAATTTTGGTCTTGCTGTGGTCACTGGAAATTTTACAGATTTGAAGGCAGACAAAATGTCATTGCTATTTTTTAAATAAAAAAATAAAAAAAAAATAAAACAAAAGTCACAGAGGACATGTACATTAACTGGAAAGGTGATTTTATATAGATAGATAGATAGATAGATAGATAGATAGATAGATAGATAGATAGATAGATAGATACACACACCCACACACACACCCCTTTCAATTCATTTAAATTTCAATTTCAGGTCTCAAAATGCAGGACTTGTCAAAAAACCCCGAGAGTGGGCATCACTGGAAAGGGTGCTGAGAACAAGGCAGTGCTTTTGCCAGCACATAGAGCTGCAGCACTCCTGCATCCTGAGCACAGCTTCCTTCCACATCTGAAGGGCACAACAGAGTAAGATAAAGCACAGAGTAGGGAAACCAACTTAGCTACTCCTGAGAGAGCTGCTGCTTTACAAGGAGACACTAGAAAGGCTTAGTGTAAGGAGTAGATGGCTGAGGGGCACATGACTGATGTCTACAAAACTGCAAAGGCAGCACATTCAGGAAAGGACTCTGCAAATTCAGACACCACACATACCAAATGAAATAATCAGGGACATGTTCCCAACATCCATAATCCAACAATTGTAGGTACTTGTGGAATATTATGGAAAAGAGTTGCAGTTAAATTCCTAGATGGCATTTCCCTGCAGATGCAGACACATTACTGGGCTACATGGTCCACTGCTCTGCTGAAGCTGGACATGTAAATACAGATCAGCAAGGGTTGCAGCTTTTTCAGCTGCTGTTAGTCCTTGGAGGGGATCATTTCAGACCAATACATGTAGGAGGCACACAGTCAGAGCTGTTAGACACACATTTAATCTACTGTTTCTACTACATTTTCAATCTACTACAGTGTAGCTAACAGGCAGAACCTGAACCATGGCTTGTAAAGCTTTTCTTAATAAAAAATAATGACAAGGAGGCACCAAACAGTGCTGGTCTCACTAGACTATATGGATTTTGAGCTTGAAATGTTGATGTTTTGCAGTGTTGTTTTCCTGGCTTACCTTCACTGCACTGAAGCAGAAAGCATACAGGACAATGAGAACCACAAAGCTTCTGGAAATGCTGTACAGTGCAGATACAAACCCAGTAGTAGCTGAAATACAGACATTACGTGTTAGTTAATTCCCTCCTAAATCAGGATGTGTAATCAAAATAAAAAAAAAACACAACAAAACAGCTCTTGCATCATAAGAAGTATAGAGATTAAAATCAGATATCACAAAGCTGATTGTTGAGAAAACTTCTTCATTGCCACAGATGAGCTCAAAAATCTGTTTAGAGCCAAGACATAAAGCTTGATGTGACACAGGCTCTGGTATCATCCAAAAGCATCCCAATCTCAATATTCTCTGTTACTTAAGTTAAAATGATAACAAAAAAACCCCAAGCCATACTACCAACAACAACAAAATATACATTGTCTCTCATGGGCCTTGTTTAAGCTCCGAAATAACACACAAAAAACCCAAACAAAGCACAAAACCAAAAATCACACATCTTTTATCTTGTGAACATGACTTATGCAAATATTAATATCCCAGAAAGGGATAGATCAGGCTGCAACTGGCTACTTACCAGAACCACCAAAAAGCAGCATGTCTATTTGCTCCAAAACATATATACAGAAGGTGTTGATTTGAGGAAAAAGGCCAAGAAGAGAAATTGCAGGAAAGCAATATAAAAACACTAAAAGAAAAAAAAAAAAAGAGAGATATATGTTAAAACACAGTAACACATCCCAATGTATAGAGACTAGAGAAACATGCACCATGACAGGACAACACTTTGGTGCAATACATTCTGGATAACTCTGAGTATATCCCAACTTTAGCAGCACCAACTGCACTTCCCTTCACATGCAGGAAAAATAAATTATGCTATTTGACATGCAGGAAACTAAAGATCAGAGTATGTATAGAAAATAAAATCTCCCTTCTCCCCACACATCCCTTCCTGTTTCCAGAACCTGTTCTCTTATCTCTTTTGAGGCCAGACAAAATAAGCACATTTGTAACTCCACTTTGTTTTTTTATACTGGTACTTATATACTTGTACTATTTCTTATAGCTTTTCATTTCTCTCTATCCCAAGTGTCTTTTAAGGTTCTTTTTGAATTATTTATCAGTATTTTTACTGGCCACCTTTGATAGGCAGAGAAGATGCAAGAAGAAACTTTAATGAGACCAAAGAAAAATAATTAAATTAATGAAAATAAGTGATATGCAGGTTCTTTAATTCCCCTGTTTCTGGTAAGGACTGGGAGCCAATGAACCACATAAAGAACCAGAAGGCTTTCCTAAAAATCATATGCCTTTCAGACAGTAATATTTGGATCATAGTTAGCAGACTGCAAGGGTGTGACAGGAAGAAGAGTCCTGACAAACCAGAGAATCTCCAGCTGTGGCCACTCCAAATGAGTGCCAAAGGATCATCAGTGCCATTTTGGGGTCATATCTGAACACCCTCAGCCACCTCAGAACACGGTTCCAGACCAAAACAAGCTGGAAGAGCTGCTGCTGAGTGGATGCTCCACACTACTCCTCACAGGGACAGCAAGATTAGACTCCATCAAGGGAAGCCACGTTCTTCATGAGTGGAAGAATATCTGTCTGAGGACTTGGCACAGATTACCTTCCAGGCATTAAATTTAAAACTCATCTTATTCTGCAGTAACTGGTCCACACAGACAAGCCCTTACAAAAATTAACTGCATTTCACAGATGATGTCTTTTGCTAATAACATCAGTGACTGTTAGTTTTCTACAGAGACTTTTCTATGAGCCTCATTTCATTAAGAGCTCCTTTTATGTAAGGGAAGGTTGCCAGCTGCCTCCCACCCCCATCTTAAGTCTTTCCAAATGTTTCTATCAATTTGAGTTGTAGTTGTGCCTCTGTAACATGCATTTGATTGTCAACATGGGAAAACACAGGCTTCCCCAGCTAATGCTTAATTCATTTTTACAGTCCTAGGAAAAACATTGACTCACCTATTACATGGTCTCTAGCTGACTGGAGAGATCTAGGAGAAAAGAGCTTCAAGCCATAAATTGTATAAATTGGAGGATTTGTGTCTTTAGATCCAGCATCTAGCAGCAAAATAAGGCCACACAATATACAAAAATATACAGGTCTGCTGTAGGTTATGATTTTGTTGTGCCCCTGGAAAAAAAAAAGGCAAAAGAAAAATATGTTTGAATGTTTTATCTGACATGTGGATGAGTCTGACTGCAGCTGTAGGATGATGCTCCTAAACTGGTCCTATCATGAGGATTGGTTCTTTGAATGGTGCCCTTCACCATCAGAGTTCAGGGTCTTAGATACACTCAACAGACAAATGCAGCCAATAAAGACCCTGCCAGCCTCTATTCACCCACACACGTGGCCGTTTCTTCAGGACACAAGCAGCACAGAAATGGTGGCAATATTGTACAAAAAGGAAAACACCCGTTCTATTTGATCAACTAAAAACACTATTAAGAAATGCATCTGCAACACTAGATGAAAAAATACTAAAATACCAATCCTGAAACATACAAACCCAAACCAAACCACCAAGCAAAAAACTTCCAGACTGAAGTAAGCACTAACTGAGCTGCTACTCTAGAATTGCTGTTTTCAGACACTATTTCTGAAGGAAAGCAAACAAAAAGCTTGTCTGATGACACAAGATTGAATTTCAGATAGCTAGTCCAGTTACATTTGTTTTTACTGTATATTTTAGCTTGAGGCTTTTTTCTAACAGCAGTGATAAATTCAAATAGCTTCAAATTAAATGCAGGATAAAGTCTCAATATCACAGACAACATCTAGCTCATTTTCACAAATCACCTAGAACAGCCAACTGCTTATACCCATTTTTCCCTGAACAGCCAACTGGTTCATAGTATCCCAGTGGTGATAAAGGAGAAAGGCTTGCTCCACTGGCTGAGACTTACATGTACTGGTGAAGCAGGGTCAGGCTGAACGCTCTAAAAACAAACAGAAAGAAGAGTTTGCCTACAGGATTTGGCCTGGGTGGAAGTTAGAATGCAGCAAATGCAGGTGAACTCGTGTCCTACCTTCAGGAGAGAATACTGGCAGCTGGCCATCACCAGGCAGAACAACAGAATCCAAATGTCCTTACAGAAGCCCTGATTCAGGGTCAGGAATCCAAGAAGTGAAACAAGAACTACTAGAAGGACAGCAAATACATTCTCCTTTATATCTTCTGTCCTGTGTGAATAAAAGTGTTCAGAGAAGTACAAATATTCATGTATTGGTTAGAGCAAGACAGATCCATTTGTGGCTGGTGGGAACTATCAGTGCTGGAGCTACTAAAATTTACAGGAGCTGAGGTTTTCCCAAAACTACATTTCCACAGTATTTTACCTCTGTGCCAAAGATCTGATCTACAACAGCTAAAATCCAGAGGAAAAAAAAAAAGCTTATGCACTGAAGTCCATCACAGTCCAATCTCACTTCCCTAATGGAATTCCACCATGGAGTTCATTTGAATGTAGGCAAAAGTGCACATGTATAAAAACAAAATAACCAACCAAACAACAAAAACACACAAAACCCCCACATAACAAACCCACAATACAATAAACCCCAAACATCCCAAACAATCAAAAACAAACCAAGAAAAACCACCACCACCAAAACATACACCCAAAGACTTTTAAATGCAGAGAAAGGCATTCACTGAATATAAAATATACATCTGACAACAATGACCTAAATGAAAGACCAAATTTGCCATCTGATGTTCTCTTTGTTTCATATATTCTATTAGAGCATGGAAGCTGAGATAGAAAAAACAAACCCCAATGCTAATAATCAGGCTGTAACAAAAGAGTTTATCAGCAGATGCTTTCCATACAACTGAAACACGGAGATAAGACATCCCAGAGAAGTCTGTGCTCTGGACCTAAGCTGCCTGAATCTCCAGTTTGATTTCTGCAGCATGTAAATTGCCACGTGAGGTCTAACAGCAAAGTGTATTATTGCCTGAAGAGTCAATGTCACATAAAACTGAGGGATTAGAAAAAAGGAGAGGTGCCAAGAACAGACATTTTCTCTGAACAAAAAAACCTAATCTGTAACAGAGGGAGCAGTTGAATATCACTCAGTCTGAACATCAGTGCAGAGTTTTTTATTTAGTTATTTGAAGTATTCTGGTTCACAATACCCCGAGACCCTTCCACTTCACATACTTTGGAAAAAAAACCAACTCCAATTATTAGAAAAAACTCTGTTTTTCTTACCCAAACCAAAAGATCCAACAGCTGAGAGTAAAATTAAAGACTATTCTATAGGCTTGGTGCTCACCTGATTCAAAGTTGCTATCAACAAAGGGAAGCAAGAACCACCAAAACCAAATCTAAAGATAAATACTTCCTTCAACTTAGAGCAAACAAGCGTAAATCTACTCAACCTAAATATGAGACACTAATACAATGCTCACTTTTTCCTCCTCTAGTGGTCTACATTGCTCTAGAGACATGTAGAGACACCCACTGCAATACTACACAGATTAAAAACAATTAAAACTTACCTGTCCAACAATGCCAACAAGGTCAGACGGTCATACCAGACTTTAATCCACTTGCCAGGGAATATAATAAACCTGTAAAACTGCCTGTTCAGTTTCCGTTGTGCTGAAGAACATGAAGAATCCTCAGGGTCCTGGCTGGGTTGCTTTAAAAACCAGAAATTATTAAAAATATAAATAATTTAAAAATAAACCAGAAATACACAAAATTCTTCCACATTGACACGTGGCTGGCAGCAAAACAGGGGCTTTAAAAGGCCAAATTTACATGGAGTTTCAGATATTTTATTTTTCCCAAAGAGGAAAGTGGGAGCATATTCATTTTCTTATTTTTAAATCCGAAACAAAAAAAAATAATCATCTCACCAACTTAATTATTCAGATGGACAGAAGCGATATCAATAATTAATAATAATTTTAAGCAAATACTAAATATTCATTAAAAAATGGTCCAAATGCATTGATTTCTAAAGCTTCTTTTAAAGATTTTTCCATGTGTCAGGCTTATTACAGCATGATGCAAAAGTCACACATGATAGGACCAATATGTGTTTTTAATTCAATAATAATTAAAAAATCAAGTAGGTTTTAAGGCCTAGAGGCATGACTTCTCAATTCTCCTTCCAGAACACAGCTTTGTTTGTCTCTCCCAGGATGTTTCTAGTATCACATCAGTTGTGCATCCTTGAGAACAGCAAAAGAAAATAAAATGCATGCAAGCACAAACTGCATAAACATCACTAGTGTAAGAGTCTCTAATCTTCCCATCACAACCATTAATCCATCCTTTGGAACACTGCTGTTATCAGTTTCTAAGGCCTTTTCTTCTTTCTGTTTGACCTACAGCATTGCAGATTTCCTCCAAGTCTCCACCTGCCCTCCTTTAGCATCACGTGTGGGGAGGGAGGTTATCTGCAGACCATCAGCAAAGCTGCCCAGCTGAACAAAAACCCCTCTGCAACACAGGGATTTCTTCCCAGGCTACATAAACAACTGATTAGGGACAGAGGAATCACTTCTTTCCCTTTTTAGAAGCATTTGAGATTGCTAATCCCTGTAAAAACTCCTTCGAGCCCTCCACACTGTTAATTAATCAATATTAGATAACAAATACACCTCTTAGAGAACTCTAGGCAATGTTTACATTAGAATTATTTGTGTTAGATTAACTTTTCTAGGGAGAAAAAGGGATTTTTGTGTGAAGTCATTGATCATCATCATGAATCACAACTGTCAGCAAAATACATTGGGTTTTTTAAACAACCCATCCAGCTGCAAAAAGGAATTGTTCATTTTTTTCTCTGATTGCTGAAGTATTTTCTAATCTCCACTTTCCAGGAAAATAAACGTTACATATAATTTATATGTGTCTTTTATGCCCTGCTGCATGTCAGCTGGGAAGCAGCTCATGGATAGCCTCAGTCTGCTGGGAAATGGGAGACAAGACAGGCTCACTTAAGCTTGGGCCAGAGAAATTCAAGTTTTTGCATTTTATCTCATGGCTGCAGTTGACCAGAAGTGTACAGCCACGTTGTGACAGGTAGCTCAGCTGCTATCAGCACAGGACAGTAACTCACTCATGTTTCTGACAGCTCTTTCATTTACTCACAGTTCTGAGTCACTGAAAAGCTGTGAGACTGCAATCCTTTCACCACGCTGATTGTCAAAGCCAGAAGTAGTTTAGGTATTCCAAACTTTGATATTTCTATTGCCCCTTTAAATGTGAGGCATTTTAAAAGAAGAAATAAATTTTAAACTATTACAGTTGCTAATACTGGGACATTTCTGTTGCTTTTGGGTCCTATTTCCTAACAGAAAGTAATGTGAAGCCTAATCAACTGCATTAACTTCACTCATCTAATCTAGGATACTCATTATAGCTATATATAAATTTAAAAAAAAAGGTTGCAAAGAGTCCATTAAAAAAAAACACCTGAGGATCTGAATGTTTGGTCCTCAGAAAAGCCTAACACTTTTTAACTGAGTTTGGCTCTCAAGGAGCTGTGACATTTGGCATTCAGTCCATGATGTGAGGCTTTCAGAGCTTTGGCTGGAGTCAGATCTTGGGGCTGCATTTGGGAAACTCTCTGACTTGCTCTGAGCAAATCACTAAGTCNAAGACAGGCTCACTTAAGCTTGGGCCAGAGAAATTCAAGTTTTTGCATTTTATCTCATGGCTGCAGTTGACCAGAAGTGTACAGCCACGTTGTGACAGGTAGCTCAGCTGCTATCAGCACAGGACAGTAACTCACTCATGTTTCTGACAGCTCTTTCATTTACTCACAGTTCTGAGTCACTGAAAAGCTGTGAGACTGCAATCCTTTCACCACGCTGATTGTCAAAGCCAGAAGTAGTTTAGGTATTCCAAACTTTGATATTTCTATTGCCCCTTTAAATGTGAGGCATTTTAAAAGAAGAAATAAATTTTAAACTATTACAGTTGCTAATACTGGGACATTTCTGTTGCTTTTGGGTCCTATTTCCTAACAGAAAGTAATGTGAAGCCTAATCAACTGCATTAACTTCACTCATCTAATCTAGGATACTCATTATAGCTATATATAAATTTAAAAAAAAAGGTTGCAAAGAGTCCATTAAAAAAAAACACCTGAGGATCTGAATGTTTGGTCCTCAGAAAAGCCTAACACTTTTTAACTGAGTTTGGCTCTCAAGGAGCTGTGACATTTGGCATTCAGTCCATGATGTGAGGCTTTCAGAGCTTTGGCTGGAGTCAGATCTTGGGGCTGCATTTGGGAAACTCTCTGACTTGCTCTGAGCAAATCACTAAGTCTACCTGTGCCTCCAGTCAAAAAACAGCTTCTAAAAATTAGTTTCATCAATGCATATGATGTCAGAAACAGCCTAAATTCCTAGCTTCATCAAAATGACACAACTTTTCTTGACTTACATAGGCTCAAAATTTCATCTTTTCTACAGAAAGTCCAGAAACTAGGAAGTTCTCAAATTGCTGCCTGGCCTTGGTACAAACTTGATATATGACCTTGAGAAATATGCCTTACTACTTATGGGTGCAGTTTTCCCAGATGAGAAAAGGAGAAAAAGGCATGATAATTGTTCTCTAATTTACAGGCAGTTTACAAGATTATAAGTATCTGGAAAACATCTGAGCTTTTAAGAGATGGAAATCTCTACCCGAATCTGAAATACACAATTCAGGGCAATTTCCTGATACTTTATTTTGAATGGTTCCTTTATACAAGTTGATTCTAGCTTTAAGTTCCTGTGCAAAATCTAAGATGAAAGATAATTAACTGGCATTTTAAGGTTATTCATAAATATCAACTAGAATTTGCCATGGAAGAAAAGAAAAGGTTGAAGTTATTATAAAAGGAAATGTAAAAAAAAAAAGATTACAACCTTAAGACATTGCTCACAGTCCCCAAACACTGCAAAGTTCAAAAATGCCCACATATTATCATACAAACTGAACTCCCAAGAGCCATTTTCCTTTACCAGCTGCACTGAGGAGGTAGTTCTGACATTCCACAACAGACATCCAGAAGGCTGGTTGCCCAGTTCAGAGCAGTGAAACCAGACTTGAGTTTTCAGGATAATGGGGAATCTGGAATAATAACTTTATACTACTAAAATTAGGATTTTAGACACACTACCTCCAAAGAGCTGTGCCTTCTTTCAAATAAGACTGATGATAGAAGATCAACTTTTGAGATTATAAGAGTCTTCAAGTGCTATATAAGCAGCTGAATTGCATCCCATCATCATAAAATAGATCTTCTCTCACATGAGCAATGGCAGGCAAAGCAGCACAGAAAAATAAACAAATAAACAAGCAAACAACAACAAAACTGTCTCAGGAAGGAGCCTGAGGACTTGTTTATACAGCAATTGAGCAAAGTGCTAGAAAGGCAGATCTGGCAGCATACCCGTGGGCTTTCTGCAAGGGTCCTTCGTGCCACCATCAGGAGGAGCTGCTGCTGCAGTGCACTGGCTGCCTGGTCCCCAGAAGATGGGTCTTGGCTCTCTGAAGTGGTAGTGCTGGAGGAGCTGAACTGGATTTCACTGCACATACAGGGGGGAAGGAAAGAGACTGTTTTAAGGAGTGTTTTCCTGCTCTTGCTGAAGCATTACAGGAGGAAGGCTGTCATTCCATCACTGCTTGGCTCATGGGACATGAAGCCTTCCACCTCCAAACCTGAAATGTAGCCCAGGTCCACAGAGCAGTGAGCAGCCACATTTAGAAACAGGCTACTGCATCCACCACAGAGAAACAGATATTTGTGCCACTGTTTTTCTCATACTAGAGATGAGCACCTACCCTAAACCACACTTCAGAAGTGCCTTTTTCTGTCCATAAGTATTTCTAGATTGGACCGTGTCTTTTACCCCACCTTTACCCTGGATGTAGCAGAAGGACAAATGGATGGGCCAAGATGTTCCCCTGGAACTCTGCACTACCAGTTCTCAGAAATAAACATTATTTTACTCACAAGACTTCTTCCAAGAATAAACTTCAGAGATCAAATCAATTCCCACCAGACTTGAAGATGAGTGAAAACCCAAGAGAAACCAGAGTGTGATTGCTGTTTGCATTAAAAATTGATAGCTCCACCTAGCAGCAACCAGCAGAAGAGTCCCCAAGCAGCTGGGACACTGACTGTGGGAAAAAGCTGAAAACTTCACAGGCCTGAAAAGGCAATTAGGGCAGAGAAAGTGAGAAGGCCAGATTAGCAAAGGAGCAATTCCAAAAACCAGAATCCATGATCTGGCCTTCATCTGCCTCCTATGCCTGTTATTCATCAGCCTCATCTCTGCATCTTCTTCCTCATCTTCGTTCCCCTCTGCTCCTGCTTGATGGATTTTTTCTTCTTTATCCCCATTTTCCATACAGCCTCCTTCTGACATTCACTTGCTCCCCCCTGATGCTGAAGCTCTTGCACAGCTACTCAGAAGCTGGATGTCTCCTCTGAGGACATGTTATCATGCTGGCAGCAACCACCACTGAGATAGGCAATGGTGGTGTTTGTGTTTTTGTAAGCCCATAAACTAGATTCCATAAATTTAATGTCATCTAAACAGAAGCAAACACCCTCCAATCATGAAATCATTATAGCAGAGCTGGTCGCAGTAGAACATGGAATCTTGCTAAGCAGAAAATCTGTTCATTTGCAGACTCAAATTAATGTTATCAAGATCTACTACAGTAAACTGCATTGCTAATGTAAGCAAAGGTATAATTGAACTAAATTTTGAATAATAAATTATTAACTAAAAATATCTTCCATAAACACAGAAGCAGTGCAGAGCAAATGTAAAAGATACATAGTGCCCTCTACTGAGACCTGCTATAAAGTCAACATCTTTTTTCTGTCTTATAATTCAGTTTTGTAAGAACACCGAGTGTTGCTAGTTGAGAAATCATGCAACGCTAATAATATTTTAATATAACCACACAGCAGTATATAAAAAACCCTTCTCCCTGTCTGATTAGTCTGTGACAGTTGCCTAAGCCATTCAAATACAAGACAGCCTAAATCATCCTCTTTGGTAAGGATTAGCAGCCTTGACTCCAAACACCTCTCAAGGTCAAATCATTTTACAGGCAGACCACAAATAGCTCCCCATTAATAAAGTTGTTCCACAGGTCTTGGCTAAATTTCTTTTCAACCTGCATGCAGGAGAAAGGACAAAGAACCTTACAACCAACATCACAATAACAAATGATAACAAATGACCTTCCTCTTACTCCTCGTGTGCTAAAATCCAGGAAGATCCCTCTGGACTCTTTCAGGCAGCTGTCTGGGTCACTATAAAACTTAACATCTTGTGCAACTAACATCCACAGTGATAATAAAGAACATAGCTGAAGGCCACCTGAAATACTCAGCCAGCACCCAAGTCAAACAGCTATGGCTGTAACACTGAACCAAGAGCCAGACTGAGCTGAGTTGGGAACCTCCCTTTTTTTAATAAGAAATTTATAGTTTCAAAAATAAAACTTAGTAATTCAAAATGTGTATTTTAACTCTCCTTAGTGGTTACTGCTGAGGGAAGCTCAAGCTAACACTGAAATCTCTTCAATCTTGCTCACATTTTGCTACTCATGCAATGGAATTCGGGGAAGATTTTGGCTTTTGTTCTAACTAGCAATAATAACACCCCTAACAATAAGAAAAAAATGCATTTACAGAACGGAAAAGCTGGATGCACTGTTTTACTGACATCATAAGACAGAAAAGGAGGTAACTTAAAATTGTGCAGCAGCCTACAAACCAAGCAGGGTACATGTTTCATTAGGTCAGATACTATTTAAGGAGAGAAAAGCCATGGTACCAGTAGTGCTGCAGAGAGCATGAATGCAAGAAGTTATGCACACCTTCTGACTTGGTGTTGTAAGAATGGGATCCCCTTGGTTCACCATTACTTCTCTATATTTGTATTTATTATTGTTTAGCTTGATAACAAGCAGGAAAATCAATAATTTTTAAGCCCACTTCATTTCAGTGCAAAGGTGAATGTGCTAACCTGTAAAAACAAACACTGAATAAAGCAGAGGATGTGTTTTGAGAAGATACAGCTTTACTGAAATTAAGCAGAACCCACGGTTCCATCACCTGCAGTCTTTTAAAACATGCTTTTTAGCTCTGGCTGTGAAAGGGTGGAGAGAGAAAAGCAGCCAGTCCCAGAAGCTAAGGACTGAACTCCGAGTGCTGAGCAGGATTTTGCTGCCATCATGTGGCAGCATCGACCCTCTCATCTCCAGGCTCATCCTCTTCACAAAAAAAGAGTATAAAAAAAACCTACAAATGCAGGAATGGATTTCAACTGGCCAAGTTAACACAAGGGTTTCCTCCTGTCCCTAGCAAGCCTGCAGGAAAATGTTATCGAGTTGTAAAGAGTATTTATTTTTCAGAAAAATGAATGGCTTGAATGTAATTTAAGTAGCATTTTCAGTGTGCACATACACCATGCTCATTTGGAAGCACTGTATTCAGGGGAGCAGCTCATGTGAGAGCACTGGATTTCCAAAGGAACTATGTAATAATTGTCACATCCATTCCAACACGTGCTCAGCTGCAGGATGGCACAACCTGCCAGGGAGCTTTCAGAAATCCTTAAGAGTCAGCAGCCTATTACTAGACCAGTGGGTGAGCTTTGTCATTTGAGGCACCTTGCTGAGAAAGATAAAGATGTGTTAGTGATACAGGATTTTGTCATTCTAAAATGGCATTTTTGAACACTAAAAATAAAAATATAAAATAATCTACTTACTCCTATGAGGAATAAACCTCAAAGGTTCAGGGAATTTTCCAGCAGTGAATGTACTGAAGTATTAATGGATTTATACAGGAGACATACAGTGATACTAAGGCATTCAGATAGGTACTTTCATATAGTATAATCCACTCAGGCAGTTTATTCAGGGATGGAAGGTAAATCAAATAGGTTAACTCACTGATGTGAGTTCCTCTATTGTCCAGGCCCAAATAGTATTTCTGGCACTTTGCAGCTGTACTGGTAGGTAACTTATTTTCTCTCTACTATTTGCCACTATTTTTCTGCACCTACTTTTTAACCTATTGGCCTTGATGTTGCCCAAATAAATAAATAAATAAATAAATTTAAAATATATATATTACCAAAGCTGACTCATTTAATTACAAAAGACATTGAAAGTAATTAAAGAAACTCCTGGGAAATGTCTGCTTTCTGTGACAGAGCAGCAGCCAGAAAAGGTGTGTCACAAAGACACAAAGGCTGGTAAGGAACTTCATACAATGGGGCAGAAGAATGGTTTTCAGGATGAGAAATCCATTTCATATTTCTCAAAACATTCGAAGGGTGTTCTGTAGCTAATTTCTAATGTAATCTCTGAGCTGAGAATACAGTTTACAGTCCCTTGTCAAAGCCTGTAACAAAACAATTTATGGCTAGAGGTGAAGTTGGCAAGGCAGTGAGAGCATCCAATTCAGAGGCAATTAGCTCAGCAGGGAGCCCATCCACAAGGGCTGCTGGCAAGGTAAGAGGCAAGTGGGGTCAGGGTAATTCCCTCACATGAACAGTAACAAGAATTGATTAGCTACCTGCCAATGTTTAAATAACTTACCAGACTCAGTAGCAATAACCACCCTACCAAAGTGAGGGTTCAGATACAAAAGGAATGGGGGTTTTTTTGTGTGTTCATTACAACAATGGCTAACATTTTTAAGTATTTTTAAAGCTGGCATGATGTAACAACTCTGAGTAACCTTTGGCAGAGTTAAGGGATGATTTTAGAAACTATGCAATTCTGAAGGTGAAGATAAAGGGGAAATGGAAGATTCATTTGAAAAAGAAAATGACTGATTTTCACATGCACTCCTGCTTTGTACTGTCCTTCAAATGCTCTGTTCCTGGAGAGCTCTTGTGTTCTGTCCACACACTGACTCCCACACAGAACCAGTCCCAGGAACCTAGGTGTCCAGAAAAGGTGCTGAGCTTTAGGGATTAAAGGCATGTAAGCAGCTGCAAAGAGCATCTGAACTTGCTCGTGTTAACAGCATTTAGCAGACTGCTTCAAAATCATTCCTGTCCCTAAAGGTCTGCAAACCACAAACTGCACAACAGCACTCACAGGACAGCAGGACAGACATGCCACACAAGCACCTAGCAAAGACAGAAGGACAAAAAACAGATTAACTGAAAATGTCAGGGGACATCAAGCTATTTCTGAATTCGGGACAGACTCAAGTTCATAGTTACATGATGGGGAAGGAGAGGAGTAGTCTGTGTAAGATGAAACAAGATGATTTGCAAGAGTTAAATAGCTCCAAAGTAAGATGTTTGCTTTTAGGTCAAAACTGGGTTTTTAAATTTTGACAGATAAAGCATTTGATAAATTGAATACAAATTCAATTTAAAAAAATACATATAAAATTTTAAAATCTTCAGCCAGTTGCTATTAAAAGCCTTATTCTCATGCCTCTTGTCACAGCATTCTATCCAAAATGCTAACACTGTTCTTAACACATTCCTTTACAGATATGCAAATAACAGATCATACAGCACAGTGTGAAAACCACACTAACAATTATGAGATTTCTGCAGATCACTCCAAAAATATCTTTGAAAAAAGAAAATGGTTCAGGTAAGTTCTCAGAGTAATAAAAGTAATGAAAGCATACTGGATAATTCTAGTTTTCTTTTTCACTTTTCCTAATCCATGTTCTTACAAAACAGTGTTTTAGCACCAAAAAAAACCCAAAACCAAACCCAAGTAAGCATGCTTTGACATCTCTAGAAGTAGTTAGCACATTTATTCTCCAGTGCTTCTCTTCACGTGCAGTTTTCACAGTTAGGATTCATCTCATAGCTTCTAGCAATGAAAACTTTCAGCATTTCTAAAAATAGAGGCTTACTTACTGAGCATTGGAAATACAATCACAATTTGATAGCTGATGTCGAAAATTTCCTTCCTTCTGACAGCCAGCCTTTAAATAACAGGATCTAATTTCCCCTTTAGAAATACAGACAAAAAAAACCAATCAAAAACAAAACAGTTCAGTGATACAATAATTTTTTTTCACAAAGCTTATTAAAAAAATATATAGCTCAGGCATATTTACAGAAATAGTTTTCAGTCTGTGCACTAGGCCTATTTTAAACTTCAGAAAGAAAATTAACACTTGAAAACTAAAAATATGAGAGAAATCAAAACACACAAGTTACGGTGAAAATTTCAATGGTATCTAAAGTAAATGCATAGTCCAGCCAATGTTAAGTTCACTGTAAAATGTGAAGTAATCAGACTTAAATTACTTACTTAAATTACAAATTTAAATTTCATTTCACAAAGAGAAAAATTAAGCTGTGTAGGCACTGCTACTCCCTCCTTGCTTATGCCAGTGGTGCCAGCTGCCTGCCAGCAGCTGCTGCTCACAGCCCCACAGCATGCCAGGAGCTGCAAGCAGGGGCAGAAGCAACTGGCAGAAAACCAAATCATCTCTGGGTTCACAAACCCAGAGACCATAAGCACTCATTCCACCAGGGTTTTGAAGGCAGCTTCAAGGCAAACAGAGTTTTTGAGACAGCTGCTTTTCAGGGGTATGGGCCAGCACCTCACAGGGTACCACGTGGAGTTCAAACAAAGCATCACCAACTACACTACAGCTGCAGAGCAGAAGCACACCAAGAACAGGCATGAGGCAAGCCTAGGTCACTCACTGCTTGCCTTGACAGGGGTAGCAGACCACAAATGCAAACAAGAGCAGCCCCCACATTAGCAGGGAGTGCTCAGTGTGAGCTAGCTGAAGAACAAAGCAGTACAAAGCAGGAACATTTTTGCCCAGCCAGGCAAGTGCAAAATGCCTCGCCAGGCAGAAAGAGCCAGGGGCTTTTCTGCAGGAACAGAAGTAGTCCTGTGGCCCAGACAGCAGCTTTTGAGGATGATGTTTGCAAGATAAACTTGATGCCCTACATAAGCCTCAGGTCTGTGGTGGTTGCTGATTAATTTTGATAACTCTAGTTATTGCTGGTCTGACTTTAAACTGCTAAGGCCTTTTCTTTCCTGCACACAGAAAACAACGTGCAAGTGGTTACAGACCAGAGAAATATCCTTCCTGAGCATGTAAAGTCTCTTTAGAGATCTCCTCATGCATTGCTGTTATTCCAACTACAGGAACTCACCGTTTTCATCTATGAAAACATGCATGGCATCCACGGAGAGCTCATCTTGCACAGATGCCTCAGGTCCACTTATCACTTGCAAGACAGAACTGTCCTGCTGAGAAGTTACCCGGTAGATTATCTGCCTTTGCCTGCTGCCCTGGTAACTTGACACAAAAATGTTTCAAAACTACTATGAGGAACTTTTTTCTTGCTCTCAATAAAACAAAGAGAAAGAGAGGTTAATGAGAAGTTTATGTCATTTCTGCTGGGTGAAACAAAAACAGCTTACATCACATCTTTGAAGTAAAGAGTGTAAAGTGAACTGGCCTTACAGTGCAGCGAATTTGGCAGACTCTGGCAGAGCTGGACTAGTACTAGCACGATCTTGGCTTTGCACTTCTGATCTTTCCTGTTTAGGAAGTTGCTCACAATGCTTTTCTGTTCCCACTGCTTCTTCTTTTCTCTCCATCGTCTGGCTATCTGGAAAACAGGGCAGTGAACTGGAGACACTCTCCAGAGTTTTGTTCATTAGCTGCTGAGTAAGAGGGTGTTAAAAAGCAAAGCTAAAACACCCCAGCAATTACCATCTTTATGAAAAAACATTCAAACATGACAATGGCAGGGATGTGGGTGAGAAGGCTCTTTGACTCAAGGAGGCTGTGTGAAGAACGTTTCTGCTTTGCCTCTCCTATTGTTTCAGAAGGAAGCAATCTGTCCCTAAGCTAGAATAGGAAGAGGATGCTCCCCTGGGGGCTGTGATTTGTTCCCAAGCTGTGTATCCTGGCAGCACAAAGCAGCAGCAACGACCCGTTCCTCTTTTACAAAAGAAACTGCAGCATCTTCAAGGGAAATGGAGCTCCTGGAGAGGGAAGCAGGTAGCTGCCTAATCCCTCTTCCCCACTGCAGACACACCTGATGCAGGACAAACTGGCCAAACAATCTCACAACAGATCTTCCTATGCATGGAAAATACAGAACTACAGGTTTTAAACTGTACACGATGGACTTGTCTGATTTCTACTACAATGAATACCAATCTGAATGTCAATTTTATTTATATTATCTCTACACATGCACAACTTTCAAGCAATGGCCTCTTTTAGTTACTACTAATATTTTTGTCAAACAGTGAAACGTTTTGCAACTGTGCTTTAACTGTAAACTAAAACAAAAAAAAAGTTAGGATTTTAAAGCACAACTAAGACAGTGATTTCATCAGCACCACTTGAAGTTCCACAATTAAATGCTTTAAATGAAAATAAACAAAAAAGTTATTGTGGTGGTTATTGGAAATGCTTCAATGAGTACTGCTTCTTCTTGCACTAAGTTGTATTCAAATTGTGCAACCAGACTTCTTGCAACACCTGCTATTAAACATCCTATAAAATTAGTGATCAAGAAAAAAACCACAGAAATTTCCCCCACAAAAAAATGCCATTTGTTAAACCATATCTCCTCCCCATACAATTACCATGCTACCATGCCAGAGTCACCAGTCAAGACACAATGGTGTAATAGCTAGAACAGTCAAAGGATAAAACAGATTTAAGGCCTGTAGGGAGAGATAATATCTTTTACTTGGGGGGAAAGGGAGGTGGAGGTGGGGGAGACATGACACAGGGGGTGGGGTGAGTTTAGTTTAGGGAAATCTTTGTAGACACAGACAGAAAAATGTAATAGGTCTTCCAAACCTACTTTCTGCTACTGAGAAAAAAAAAAAAAGTAGGGAGGGGAGTGGACAATACTTTTCTCCTTTCGTAATTAAGGATTTAAAGTCCATTTTAAGTAACAATGGTGCCTTATTTAACTGTGATGTTATTAAAGCATCCCCTAACTGATGTAACTGAACCAGAGGGATTTGATGCAGCCACAGACACCTAATGGAAATCACCCTCCTAAAGGTCTGGGCTGTTCAAGCTATAAGAGTAATTGATAGAGATCAGAAACTGTGGTTTGAATAATCTAATTGGTCCCATATTGCTCAAAACTAGCTCTAGGGCTGGAACAATTAAAAAGATTTTTTAATTTGATTATCTAGTGGTTTTAGAAAATTCCTCTCTCTTTTTTCCATTCCAAACCACAAGCCTTACCAACTTCTTTTCCCTGCAGTGGTAAAGAGACATAAAAATAAAGCCATAAATGTACTGCTGCTTCCAGGCTTTACATGCCCATCAGACAACACCATGGTGTTGAGTACTTCCAGCCCTGGAAAGGTGGGCCATCATAGCTTTGTGCCTGCTTTGCATGGTCATTACTCACTTGCTTGGGTGACTTACACCTTCAGTATTTCAATGGAGATAGAGATGTCTAGACTAGGAGTGTTCTGCCAGGGTATGTCATCAGCTCTGTGTCACTAACGCTCCTTGCAAGGAAATTGTGCTGGCAAAGCCCAGGTTACTGGGAAAAACTCTCTCTGAGAGCAGAAGAAGAGTAAAAGCAGAGCAGTGACCCTGCACTGCTACTTGGGCTGGAGATTCAATGCACAAGATGCCTTTTCCCCAGGATTCTATGGCAGGTGACAGCCTTCTTTCTCACACCCCTGGGAAAAAAATAATAAGGGGTCTAAAAATATACACTGGAGTAGGTTTTAGTTTTTTATAGTAGAAGGGTAATTACTTGGGATCCAGAAGAACTCAGTCAAGGTTGTGGTTTGTGCACTGCCCAGAATGATGAGTACCTTTTCTAAAAAGAGCCTGCAAAACAGCTAAATTCAGGCCACACAGCCCTGGTTGAGGTTCTCCCATGCTGGTCCCACCACTCCCAGGGCAGGCTTTGCTACCTGGGTGGTAACACTGCCTGTCCCAGATTACAAACCAGCTGTCCAGAGGGGACATACAGGAGTTTTTGCCTTAAGTCTGATGCACAGACATTTATAGCCCACTCCAGGCATGTCAGAAGAAAAATGAACCCAGCTTCCCATGTGCTTCTCAAACACTGAAGAAAACAGACACTGAGCAGTCTGGCTCCATCCTCCCTACACTGCCCTTAACATCTTGACAGACACTGCTGAGCTCCCCCCCTCAGTCTCCTCCAGGCTAAAGAGCCCCAGCTCTCTCAGCCTCTCCCCAGCAGGGAGATCTCCCCTCCCTGCAGCATCTTGGTGCCCTGCACTGGACTCTCTCCAGTAAATCTCTGTCTCTCCTGAACTGGGGTGCCCAGCACGGGACACAGCATTCCAGGTGGGGTCTCACCAGAGCAGAGGGCAGTGTTAGTGGTACTTTCTCATGATCTAGAAGAGATGAGGTGGCACCAGAACAGCTCCCAGCTATTTTTTCTCCCCTGCACATTAAATCTGGCATCCCCGGTGGCATAAAGCAAGGCTTTAATTTTCTTGTACTGCATTTCACTGAGCTCTCTACTGGCAAAGGCTTCTGTGGTCAGGATGGGCTGTGTTGTGTTTCCACAGAGCTCAGTTCAGTGAGGGGGCACCCATAGACTGTTCTGAGGAGGACATTTCCCTGCCTTCTCCACACCATGCAAATGTCAGCTTTCCAATACACAGCCCTGAACATCTAGCTTTCCAGGAATTTGCCAGGTTTCTCACACTGCTTAACAAACACCTTTGTGGGGTGCACTTCACGCTCATTTGAGCCAGGCATCTATTGTTAGCTTTTGCCAATTAGGCAGTTTGCAAGGCTAAAAGGCAAACAAAACCAACCTCTTCCCTCGAAACAATGGGTGCAGAGCTTGACTTGCTCTATATTCTCCCCCAACAGACTCTTCTTTTTTGTTTTAGAACAACCACTTTAATGTGGGAATAATGTTGATCCAGTTACATTCTAAGATGCTCTTTTGTTACAGCACGTTTATAATTGCAAGGCTATAAACAAATTAGAGACTCATTCCTACAATCCAGTCTTGCTGTGGGGAAGCTGCCAGTAATGACAGTAATTTATTTTAGCAAGCAGCACATTCTGACTAGGCTAGAAAACAAAGCCTACTCGCTCTTAAAAATAACTGCCTTTGAACTACCTCTCCCTAGCTTCAAGAGTTCAGATTGAATTTCCTCCCTCCCCACTGTGCTGGGCCAACCTGAAGGAGACACTTGGCAGCAGCAAGGGCCACAGACACTATTCCTGCTCCTGCCCCACTCCTTTACCTGGGTGATGCTGGGACCACACTGGAAAGCAGCAGGGCCACTGAATTATACAATGGTGAATTTTTGGTCACTGTGAAATCTGACTCCGATTTATTCTCATCACCCGTTGCTTTCTTTTAGACAGCAATCTTCCCTACTTGTATTATCTGAGGGGACTTGTCAAAAGACCCTTTCTAGATTAGCTGCATACTTTCATCGTTTAAAAAATTGAAGCTTACCTCTGAAATTTGTATCATTTCCCTTTTCCAACTAAGTCACATCACATAGTCAAATTCTCCTGTAAGTAATCCTGTAAACACTGAAAACCCAAGAAAAGCAAGACTGTGGATTGCTAGGAAGAAGAGAGGGGGGGAAGATGAGAAAGAATCAATACGAAGATGAAGGCAAATAAGGAGAATATACAAACAACTGCAGCCGACACTGCCACACTTTCACTAAATCACCTTGTCCCACCAATCCCAGCCCTTCCCTGGCCCTATTAGCTAAACCAGTTCTCCTCTGGGAGTTTCTCCTGCTGCAGATCTCAGGCTAAGCTACTATAAATAACTATTTTATTCCAGAAGAATTGCTAACCATGTTTCATACCTCCAACAAGCCCATTTTCCTTTGCTGTCTCCATTTTGACAGTGGATTGATTAGGTGCCTTCATCTTGGATGTATTAATGGATTCCAGGAGGGAGACAAACTCTAGGAAGTTGGATTCATTAGGCACCTGCCCTTCTTTAGCTTCTAGATCTGATTTAGAAGTGGGTAAGGTCTTTTCTTTGTCAGATACCTCCATGAAATTCTTACTTAGAAGCACATCTGTCCCACTGTCTACGCTTAGCACCCGCATGTGCCTCTTCTCGTGAGCAGTTCTACAGGACTGTGGGTCCAGGTTTTGCAGGTCTTCCTTAGAAGATAAATCCACAGTCTGGGCATTTTCAGAAGCACTCTTCTGATTTGGGTCTGAACAAGTGTTAGCTTCCAGAGGAGTATGTGCTGGGTTGCTGTGATCCTTTACTGCATCACCAGATTCATAGCCAGAGCATTGATTGGATGACAGCTCTGCCTTAAACACTTCTGGAGTCCTTTCACTTTCACTGACTTCTGGGCAAGTCTTACCTTTACTGTCATCAGACAGGTCAAAAGTGATGACAGGGATCCTGAGCTGGTCACTAGTTTGCTGGCTTGGCCAGCCTGCTGTAACTGTGCCAGACTGGAGGGCTGAGCTGGGACTCTCAGGTCCCAGAGCCCTTAGGTGCACCGAGCCCGCCAGGTCACTAAAGGTGGTGTTTGGTGTAGTACTCATTGTGATGACAATTTTAATGGGCTCACAGAGCTGGTCTCCAGGAAGAGAGTTGTCCACAACTGCAACAGCAGTCTCACTGTCTGAGCAGTCGAGATCCTCATGGGTATTACCAGCATTGCAAAGGCTTTCCATGTAGTCGGGATCATTGGCTGCAATGGCATAGCACTGTGGGCAGTTGCTGGCAAAGCCTGTCTGTGGGGAGCCATCTGGCAATTTCTCCCTTTTGTAGCTCTTAGGATTACTCAAATGGTCTGAAGTTACTGAATTCTCACTGTCCCATGGCTCTGAAGAAACTCCAGGACTTAAAATATCACCCTGTGTTGAAGAAATCTTGGAGAAACTTTTAGCTACGTCTCTGTCCACAAGAATATCTTGGGATCCATGCTGTCCATATGGCAGTCCATTCCTTCCTTCTTCACTTATTCCATCAGCAGAGAGGGCTTCTGTAGCAGCTGGTTTTGTCACTATTGCTGATGTGGTGGCACCTGAAGCAGAGGCTGTAGAAACAGGTAACACATCTGCTTTGACACTGGGTGAGGTAGATGAAACTGCTGGTGCAGCCTGGTCTTCTAATACCATAACACCTAATAAAAACCACATGGGAGTTAGGCCTCAGCAACATGAACACTGTGCATTATTACACAACAGAACCTGCCATGGTGTCATCTTTGCCTTTTTTTTTTAATTATTATGGCAAGCAATGATTTCAAAAAAGGTATAAAAGAATTTACAAAGCCTTTAAGATACCTCTGAGATCTTCAATGGTTTCCCGTGATGGCAGCTCCTAAAAATAAAAAGAAACCCAAAATTATCTTGGCATTTATTAAATTCTGTTGGAAAAAACATCTCTGAATGCATCACCTATGTAATCAAAGGCTAACTGCAGCACTGCTACGTTGATTTCACATCACTGAAATCTGGACATGTACCTTGAACAAAATGCAAGGGGTGAGATGGTTATAGAACAGTCATGCTCCAAATCACATCACTGCAATTGTGTGTGATGTCTGGGGAGGGAAAAAAAATAATCTAAAATAAAAAAAAACCCAACCAACCACCAATCAAACACTTTTTGTAGTGATTATTACAGATATTTATCTTTTTAATCTTTAAAGAATACAATGTGTTCATCTGTTCCAGCTATGTGTTTCCAGAGCACTTAAATGAAAATCATGGTCTCCAGTACTTGGTAATAATTTCTAAATGGAAAAACAAGAAGACAGAGCTATTCCATCATCACAGAATCATTTAGATTGAAAGGAAGTAATCTGGAAGTAATTTCCCCTCCATCATACACACACACTGAATGCAGGTGCAGTTAGATCAGGCTGCTCAGGGCCATCTTGAGCAGAGCTCTGAGCATCTCCACGTAGAGATTTCATAGCCTCTCTGGACAATCTTTTCCAGTATTTGAACACTTTTGATGAGGGAAACAAAACAGCCACCAGCAAACAGCCCAAACAAGCAAACACCAGCCCAAACAAGCCCCAAGCACCATACACAATAAATAAATACTCATAGCTTTCCATGGCTGCAAGGTGCAGCTGCTCTCTCCCACCTTGCCACTGGGCACCTCTGTGAAGAGAATGCTCAGTCTTCTCTGTATCTTACCATTAGAAAGCTGGAGACAGCAGTAAGCTCTTCTAGTCTTACAAAACATTTCATTTCCACAAAGGCTAAAATGTCTCATCTGCCTGTCTCATGCATCATGCACCTCATTCCTCAATCACCTGGGTGGCTTCTGCTGAATTCTCATCGGCAGGTCACTATCTGTGGGAACTCACTGAGGAGCTCAAAACTAAGCACAGTACTCTACTGGAAAATGTCAAGTGTCTGAAGTGTTCTCTTCTGGTTACCTGGTACCAAAACCATGAAGAAAAATAATCATATCCTAAAATGCTGTGATGGTATCCAGGCAGCAAGGACAGGAGACTAAGTTCACCCCCTGCCTACCAGGACCCCCAGGTCTCTTTCTCCACCATGACTCAATTCACACTTCTCAAGCTTGTGAGGATCTCATGGGAGACAGTATCAAAAGCCTTGCTGAAGTCAAGAAATACCACATCCACTGCCCTCCCCTCATCCATCCCTCTACTTGTATCATCATAAAAGGCTATCAGATTAGTCAAGCATCCCTGCATCCTTTGACAACCTCCCTGTATTCTTCCCAAGTGTCCTGTGCCATGTTTTATATATTTCCCTCTTCTGTTTGAGTTTGTGCAGTAGCTCCCTGCTCAGCCATGCAGGTTTCCTAACTCTCTTACTAGATTTCCTGCTCTTTGGGATACACTGATGCTGAGCCTGGAGGAAATGGGGTCAAAATGGAGCTTTCAGCCTGCTCCTCATTGTCTCCCAGGGAGAGCTCCATACATTCCAATTGGTCTCTCACATAGAGAGCAACTCCACCACCTCTCCTTGTCAGCCTGTCCTTCCTAAAAAGGACACAGCCATCCATGACAGTGTTCCAGCCATGAGAGCTGTCCCACCACGTGTCAGAGATGAGAAATGGGTTTGCAGAATGGACAAATACCAGAAAACTGGGGATTAGGACAAACAAGGTGAAAAATATTTTACCTCATAAAACTATTAATGTCTGTGAATCATACAGATGCTACAAAAAAAAAAAAAAGGTAAGAACACTTGAGGAAATAAGGAAAGTTCTGATTCAGACCAGGAATTGGAATAATTTGTAGTACACAGGGACACAGTGTGGGGGTGGAGGGATATGAAGACAGAATAAGGTATTGAAAAGCTACTTATTTAGAGATCACTAACCATCCTCTGCACTGACTGAGGCAGGAGTCCTGTAGAAAAAAATAGCATGGGATCACATAATTAAAGATTTTATCACAATATACATGGGAAGTAGCTGAGATTACAGAGACAGCATTATTCTGTTAGGTGTTGTTTTAATACTTCATCCTAGACATGTGTGTTTCCTATTTTTTCTTCAATAACATCTCTATAAATCCCCTTCATCACTTCATACACTGAAGATTTAAAAAGCATGGAATGCACATACAGGTATTATTAACCTCATGCAGACACAGCCTAGATTTATATAACGTTTTTTATGCTTTGTTGAAATACTCAAGAAATGCTCCGAGTTCATTTTATAAGCACAACTCTAGTTACACAAAACCAAATTATTAATGCTCTGGGAGCAGACCCCTTCTGAGGCAAGGAGAGGCTGCTCTGATTGCATTAGCCTCTCCTTTCTCTCAAAGCAGCCACAAAACACAGTTGCTCTTGGCAAGATTTAGAGGCCATTTGGTATTTATAGAGCAGCCCCCAGAAGCCCAGAATTATGGATACCCATTCAAGCTGTGCAAACCCAAGCCTTTAGGACAAGGCTGAGCAGCAGCACTGGCTGCATGGAACAACCCTCCCTTGTCAGAGCAGACTGCTGCAGGGGATCAGCATGTGGCAAGAGAAGCATGCAGCAAGCTGTGGGCTGCACGAGGAGAGGGCACTGGCAGAGGGAAATCACTCACTAACCATTGCTGGGGAGCTGTGCACTGGCTGCACCCTCCAGCTGTCCTGAGCCGTGTGGGTAGAGTCCTTCTGGTTGGTCTCACTGGCACCACTCTGCCCACTCTTATTGCTGAAAAGGAAGACAGTGCAAAATAAAGCAGGTTCTTACAAACACAGGGCAAGGGGAGTTTGGGAAGGAGCTGAGGAATGGGAACATTAACAGGGAGAAGTGGCACAATGAAGTGACAGCACCTTTTTCACCCTCCACTGCTAAAAGCACAGGGATAAACAAATGCTGCCGTTGTTTATTAGCAGCAGACTTAGCACATGGCTGCTCAGTAGAGACAGGCAAATACCAAATGCCTCTGAGGAGTAAAAGCAGTTTTACCTTTTCTGACAGAAACATTACTGGCAGTCAGAATAAAGTGTGACTTAGGCATCTGGGCTTGATCTGAGAGGGAAGTTACCATAGGCATAGAAAATCAGAGTGAGCTGCGGTTTTCAAAGCCATGATATTAAAGCATTTTCTGTGCCAACAGTGCATGACACTTCCTCTCCTCTTCCCAGCAGGTAAGCACAGCAGGAAGAGGAAGGAACAGGCATTTAAGCCTTCCCTACAAGTCTTCTCCCAGTTTTTCTCCAGGATCTTTTAAGACCATTAGACAGGTCTCTTCCTATTGCCTTCATTGTGCCCAGCTGCTGCCCCACCCTCTGACCCCGGTGCAGCTCTGCCTGCTTCACCACAATCATGCTGCAGCCACCCAACACAAAAAGGGAGGGTTTTTTACAGTCACTCCTCACACAACCATAAGAAGTTTTCCTACAGTCCAGAGGCATAGATGATATATATGAAATAATACATAGATATATATGAAATAAATGAGTTTACACTATGCAGGAACATAGTGTAAACTCATTTATTTCACAGAATGTATCAACAATGTGCAATGGAAAATCTCACCTGTGAATTGATAGCTCAGCTGCATTTCCTTTTGGAACCTCTGTATCTTTACATTGCTTTCCATTTTTTCTTGGGAGCTTTTGCTGAATTACTTCCCCTTTGTCAAACATGAGGTGCAGACGGTAACTGATCACCTTGATTACTGTGAAGAACACTGTCACTGAGCTGCAGTACACAAAAACTGTCACTGCATTTGCTGGAAAAGCCTGCAGAAAAAAAAAACAATCAATCAATCACAACAGTTCATTTTGACAAGATGAAACTAGATTTTTTCAAGTAATTTTCAAACACGTTATTCCTCATCGTCTATTATTTTTATCTCCACTGACTTTTGGCAGCCATGAGTAGTAGTGAACCTTCATGCAGTACACTTGTGTTCTCTTCACAAATGAAGTCTGAGGATTTGTTAAAATTTCAAGCCATTTTACAACACTTATTGTTCTTTTGACTAGCTTTGGTATTATTTATTAACAAAATCAGTACAATTAACAATTATAAAAACTCTTAAAATACTGCATTCTCAGGACAGTGCAGCTGCAGCCTTCCTTCAACTCCAAACCTATAAAAATACAGACACAAGACTGAACAGTTACCAAGAAGAAATCCCTTTTGAGAAGTTCTGTCACCTCACCCTGTTTCTCAGTTATGATTTCATAGTAGAAATATAAATAGTGTTTTAATCTCCTTTTTCTAGCACTTCACAACATGCTCCCAAGTACCTTTGCCCCTGAAGATACTAAATAATTATTCAGGACTAGTCAAAACAAATGAATGAAATGCATTTGAGAAGAAACCTCTTTTAATTCTTTTTCTAAGGTTCATAATTGTTCATTTGCACCCGTGTGATCTTTTTGCTGATCTATCATGAGCACCAAATTCCTTAGTCATTAAAATTAATTACAGCTCAACTATAGTTGTAAGGTTCTTTCACAGACATGCCATACCAGTAGCATTTTTTTACACATCAATATTTCCTTACAGTAAAGGGCAGATGATAGTAATGTACTCTAGTAGTTATAATTAAAGATCCAAAGCCTTTATATTAATATTATATTAATGGAACACCTCTATGTATTGCTGTCATGCAGCTGCAGTCTCACAGTGAGTTTAATATCTTCTCAGATTTGGGTTTGGTTTTTAATACAGAGCATTACTGATCTCTGCAGTTTATAGCAGGAAGGTGGACTGAAAAAAAAATAAATGTAAATGCTCAGGATTTGTGAAAAGCCTAACAAACTTAATTTTTTTAATTGGTCTATACTTAAAATGGTAGATTTAGGCCCACAGCATCAGCACTGAAGGTCAAAGAACACTTGATATAAAAGATTAAAATTCTTTTCAGATTCCTAACGAAACCACAGTGACCACACAAGTGAAGGAAAGGGAAGGAGGCACACTTACTTCATCCCCAAAACAAGTCCCTGCATTTATCTGGATGTTGAAATGAATATGTTGAATCATTTCTGTGTTATTACAAGCAAGTACATTGCTATTCTGCTGCTTCTTTGGGCTTAATGAGACTTCATACCTCAGAGATGTGCATGGAACCATTGCCAGGCACATCCTTTTTACGACTATCCTGATTCATACATAAAGAATCCACTGCACAGAAGTGGAGAAGCTGCTTAGTGTAAAGGTACTACTGATGATTCCTCAGAAGAAACATCACTTTCTACAAGCTGAGGCATAATCTCCAGAGTGTGAGTGGTCCTGTGCAGACACTGAAACTCAGCAAAGCCTTCAGTGATGCAGCAAAGCCAAGCCAGAAAGCAGAGCAGTCAGCAAGGCCAGGCTCTTAGGGTATAAGGCTTGGTGGATGAGGTTGAAAAATGTGTTTTTATGACTAATGTATTTGCAAAACACATGATAATGGCTTGGTTTCACAAAGAATGATTGCCAACTATCTGGAATAATTTGTTTTAAATTATTTATTGTTATTTCTTTTATATGTTTTATTATTATATATTTTATATTTTTTGTTATTGTTATTTATTGTTACTATTTGCTGACTTGCCCAGGAATCTTTTCAACCATACACTGAAAAGCACAGGCCAACCACTCCTGAAGTAACAGCTCAGCATGAGCCACTAGAAAAATAAACCCTCTACAGGCAACTTTCATAAAGCTTAATAAATATTGTATGAATGATGTCAAGAGGACACAACAAAAATAGACTCTCAGTAATGCAGTCTGTGGGCACACAGAGCACACTCCAAGAGACAATCAATGGCAGCTCCTAGATCTATCTCCAAGAGGAGAAGGGGGCCAGCTTTAGCTTCAGCAAGTGAGTGCTGCACATCCTCCTCCTCCTCCTCACCCCTGCCTTGTGAGCAGACACACTAGAGCTCATCCTGAACCTGCTGACACACAAGGCCAGTGCATCCCAAATACCCTGAATCTCGTGGCAAGCTGGCAGCTTGCTCCCTGCCCACACAGAGTTGGGAAAACGAAGCTGAGAATGGAAAGCCCTTGATTTTCTGCATCAGGCAGCTTTTGTAAGGGCACCAGTGTCATATGACTGCAGTTCATGATAGGAGAGATCTCTCAACTCTGCTTGAGCTAAGGAAGAATCAAGTTATAGCCCACTGAGAAATTACATGTGATAGATTGATTTTGGTGTGCTATAATTAGCCTGGTCTCCTATGGAAACGAGGCTTTATAATCACACCACGTGTCTGGGTGTTCATCACCTCCCTCCATCCCCTCTGCTGCAGGGCTTCTTCATTCCTTGGCTACTTCCAACTAACTCTGAGAGGATGCACCCCACTGGGACAAGGTCACAGCTGCACACCTCCTGCATTAGTGATAGGAACCCAGACTGCTCTCTGGCATTTTAATGCCACCCCAGGGACAGGAGACACTTCAAGTGACCCGACATCTTATTAGAAGCTAGTAAAACAAACCCAAAACACCAAACCACCACCCAATGTGGACAAACACCAATTCATCAGAAAGCAGGCTTCACCACACCCCACAGGTTTCTCTGGAAGCTGTAGCTCGCTCTTTCTTTGCTCTCACCCAATTAAAAACTCTACCATACTGTACTTTTCTCCTCACACAGTACAGAACAGTAGGAAAACAGGTCGTCAGTAAAATTCCAGGGTTGTACACTTAGTTGTAAGTGTCCTAGCACACAATACAGTGAGAATAATGTAACTTAACTTCTCTCCTGTGGGAGTGTATTTAACCTTGTTTTCACAGAAATAAAGCGGGGTAAAGTGTAGCCAGATGGAGCTAGAAAGAGATGACACACTGCAAGTCTTCTTGCAGTTTACCTCTGAGTAATTTACGTGTCCACACCCTTACACTGCCATGCTGTACTTGTGTCACACACAGCAAGATCTGAACATCTCACGTGCAAGAACTGACCCTGTGAGTTCAAGGGCGTCCTGTGCACCAAACACAGGAGACACACTTACCAAGCCACCCTGGGGAGTCACCAGAACACAGATGTGAAGTCACTTCTGTCTTGTAAAATAAGCAATCCCCAAGTGGCATCCGTGTTGCACTGGTGTTTCACCAGGGCTGCAACTCAGCCCAGTGGCTCTGCGTAACAACTGCCACTATTTTCATACACAAAACACCTGGAAACCCTGGAATTTTTAGTGGAATAACACAGTTCTAACTTCATCTATTAAGAGAGCTGACACAAAGTTAAGAGACCTCATTACACTTTTGAAGCTGATTGTGACAGCGATGATGCTCTGGATAATATCCAATGTTCATTTTTAATTGTACATTTACTAGTACAAAGGAGAAATGAGTGAGAGAAGAGATGAACACTCAGGTCTGCTTTTTCAAGGGCGGGGAAGCTAATAACAGAACCATTAGCACTGAAGAAAGCCATGCTGACAAAGCCAAAGAATGAAATGCTCATTGCACAGGACAGAAAGCACTGGATAGCATAAGCTTCCTGACACTGCTGTCAGCACATCCCTGCTGAGCTGCTGGGAGAAATCCACTAACAGCTGCATGAGCTTTGCTGTTTCATTCAGACTGTTTCTGAAACACTTTCAACTTAACAAAGTGTGTTTACAATTATCCCAAGCAAAGGAAAATGTTTACAAGTAGTAAGTTTCTGATTTGTATAGACTTTGCCTTTGAAATGTCAGTGACTGCCGAGTCCAAAAGTATTGGTGTCAGGTGTGCAACAACTATCAGCCCAAACACTGCCCCATCGTTTTATCAACACAACTCTGCAAATAAGACCTTCCGTTGAAAAGTTTCCAAACAAGAAAATACACCCGGCACAAAATTTACAAAGCCTAATCACTTAAAAGCAAGAAAAAAACAATACTTAAGGACATCATTAATCTCCAGCAACCAACATAATAAATGCATTATTATTATCACAGGTAAAGATTTTCCCTATTTGCTCAAAAACTTAGGTCCTGCATTTAACCAGATGATTCATCAGAGAGTCTTCAGGAACAGCAAGTCCATCTAGATAAGCAAAGATGAAGCTCAGGAGAGTACAGTAGGGAAATCAGGTTTTCTCCCCTTCCCTTTAAATAACAACCTTCTGACTTGCAGCCTTAGTATGCAGTGTTCTTTCCTGCACACCTTCTTCTGTGCTATTAGTTCAGAACTTCCCCACAAGGGGACACATATTCTTCCAGATACATACTTCACATCAACAGGAAAAGTTAACCTTTACTTGTATTTTTACTTTTTTAATCAGCTGTACCACTTTGACAATATCCTGCAATGCAAGACTTTTGTTGGCTTGCATAGGAAATAGACCCTATAGCTCAGAAAAAAAAAAAGCATTCTGCTGTCGTGGCTCATTAACTCCATTAGCCAGGCTCACAGGAATTCACTGCAACCCACGCCATAAAATACAGCATAACAATTGATTTTTTAAAATACAAGATTGTCTTTTCACTGGGATTGCAGAGGGATTCATGAACACTCTTTCCTTTTGAAAATCAGGCCAGTATCTGACCATGTAGGGTGAAAAGACCTATTTAGACATTTTATCCAACAAAAACAAGGCTACAGAACTTAGCTATGAATTTAGTCGAGTCACTGTGAGGATAAAGGGATGGAAATTGCTTCAAATAAAAGCAACATTAAGCTACAAACACTGAATACCGATGATTGGATGCAATAATTCAGCAAACTACACTCTCAAGCTTTTCTCATACAGTGGGAAAACACTCAAAAATAGCTGAAAAGGTCCCAATTTTCAAGGCAAATTATTTTAAGGTCTCTCAAACCAACTCGATTTCTGTAATGTATCTATTTGCAGTATTGAAGTTGCACCACAAAGGGAGCTGAATGTCATGAAAAGCCACGTGACTCATCAATGACATTCAGCCAAGCACATTAATTATGGGGTATTTGTACTTTTTCATTTATTTACCCTTCTCAGCAGGTAAGGTCAGAGCATTAAGTTGTTACAGAATCACAGTATCACAGAATGTCAGGGGTTGGAAGGGAGCTAGATCATCATCTAGTCCAACCCCCCTGCCAGAGCAGGGGCACCTAGACCAAGTCACCCAGGAACAGATCCAGGGGGGTCTGGAATGTCTCCAGAGCAGGAGACTCCACAACCTCCCTGGGCAGCCCCTGCCAGGCTCTGCCACCCTCACTGGGAACAAGTTTTTCCTTGTGTTTCCCCTCAACCTCTTGTGCTCCAACTGACTCCCATTGCCTCTTGTCCTGTCATTGGATGACACTGAGCAGAGTCTGGCTCCATCCTCCCTACACTCACCCTGAACATCTTGACAGACACTGCTGAGCTCCCCCCTCAGTCTCCTCTGCTCCAGGCTGAAGAGCCCCAGCTCTCTCAGCCTCTCCTCAGCAGGGAGATCTCCACTCCCTGCAGCATCTTGGTGCCCTGCACTGGACTCTCCAGTAAATCTCTGTCTTTCCTGAACTGGGGTGCCTAGCACTGGACACAGCATCCAGGTGGGGTCTCAGGAGTGCGGAGTAGAGGGGGAGGAGAACCTCTCTTGACCTGCTCACTCAGCATTCGCAAAGGCAACACCTCACCCCTTCCCCAGCAACCCGCTTACCCAACTACTCCGGCAAGGCTGGGCTCCGGCCGCAGACCCCGCCGCTCAGCCCCTTAACCTTCACACACCAAACCCTCAAGTAAAACCAAGTAAGAGGGGATTTTTTTAACCTCCCCCCAGCCATTCTCCGCCGCGCTCAGGGCCTCGCCAGCGGCGCTCCAGGCCGGAGCCCGCGGCAGCCCTCGCACCCCGTCCCCACGCCGGCGCCGCTCCCCTTGCCGGCTCTCACCAGGTGCAGGGCCATGGGCAGCGTCAGCAGGAACAGCCACAGATAGAGGTGGCAGCTGTTGGTGAAGGCTCCGTGCTCCGGGTCGTGGTACCAGCCGCCGGTCAGCGCCGCCCACACGCCCAGCCCCACCAGCCGCGCCGCCGGCGACACCATAGCGGCCCCGGCCGCCCCCCCCCGCCGCCACCGCCGCCCCTCAGCCGCCCGCCGCCGCCGCCATGCCGGCAGCCCGCGGATTCTCCCATGGTGCCCCGCGACGCTCAGCATCCCGCCCCACCCCGACACCGCCGCCCGGGCCCCCTCCCGAGGGCCGCGGGTAACGGGCGGTGCCGCGCGGAGGCTGCGGAGCGGACAGGGGCCGGGCGGAGCCGCGGCGGGGTGGAGGGGGGGGGAGAAGGCAGCTCTCGGGAGGAGGTGCCCGGCACCGCAGCGGCCCGCCCTGGGCGGCCGAGGGGGTGGTGCACAGGTGCAAAAGCTGCGTGGCCAAGGGGCAGCGCCCCTCGCAACCCCCTCCGCCGGCGTTTAGTGTTTTTTTGCCCCATACATCACCAGGTTCGGAGCTTTGAACGCTGCACAGCTTGAGCGTTGATCTTTCTTTTTTTTCTGTTGTTTTCAGCTTCATCTTGAGAAGGCAGGTGAGGGAAATTGTGTAAAAACAACTCGTTTTCTTTCAGAAAGGGGTTTAAGGTAAAAGGCAGTTTGGGTGGTGTTAAAAAACAGCTGACCTCGAATTAGCAGCGTGAGGAGGGAGGGGAAGCACAGGTGTGGGAAGTTACGGGTGGAGCTGCGATGCAGGAGGGAGGTAAATAGAGGCTTAATGAGGGGAGGTCAAAGGCAGCAGCAAAGGGAGTGTAACAGGTGATGGAGGGAGGGGCTGGATAGCATATGAGGAGCAGCTGAGGCATCTGGGGTTGTTTAACCTAGAGAAAAGGAGACTCTGGGCGACCTACTCCCTTTCCACAACTACTTCAAAGGAGGCTGGAGTGAGGCGGGAATCAGTCTGTTATCCCAAGTAAAAAGTAAGAGGGAACAGGCATAAGTTGAGGTTTAGATCAAGAAAAGTTTCTTCACCAAAGGGGTTGTCAAGCACTGGAGCAGGGTGACTGGGGAAGGGATTGAATCACTATCCCTTAGGTATTTAAAGGACACTAGAGATGGTGCTTAGGGACGTGGTTTAGTGAGGGACTTGGCAGTGCTGGGTTAACAGCTGGACTCAATGATCTTCAACTTTCTCAACATAAACGGTTCTGTGATAGGGGGCACAGCCCCGAGGGTACCCTGGAAGCAAGGAGCATACAGCCGGGCTGTGAACACCAGAGCTGATTGAACATTATGCTCTCTCCTCATCCTCTGCCACAGAAAATGGTTAATTTCAATTGTCTGTCTCCTGTAGGGTCTTCTTCACAAGTAGACTTTAAGAAGGGAAGCAAAGGTAGAAATTAAGTGCTCCTTCAGAATCTGTTGTTTTTCAGATGTCTAATTTGGTTATTATTTAGAGGCCCCAGATGGCGAAGTCTTCATTAGAGTTGATGTAACTTTGGGTCTTATTAGGGTAACTTGTCCAGCCAAACCTTCAATTTTTAATCATATTTGGATAATGTTGACACCAAGTTTTTATTTTTTTTTTATTTTTTTTTTTTTATAACAACAGTGCCTGCAGGAATGAAGAGTTCCTGTAATCTCCAGCTCAGGACGTGCGTTCTGGACACAAGGAGGATGCACGATACTGTGTTTGGAGATGGAAAGTGCAGCCGCTTTTGCCTGGAGGGATGCCGATGCCGGGCTGCGCCCGAGGCTTTGCCGTCTCCGGGCTGCTCTCCGCCGTGTGTCCACGAGGTGGCGCCAGCAGAGAAGTGACAGGCTCTACGAAGTTATTTCCACCATCAGAACTCCTACGAATTTTACCGAGATCATAGAGTGAGTGCTCGGTGCCGCAGAAATACTGAAACAAGCCAGAATAGCTCGAGTGTAGCAATTGCTAGTGGATGATGGTGTATCAGACAGGAAACTTTGGAATAATAGCTCTAAATAAATATTAAACTTTTCACTGTACTATCACCAATACCTTGTCTGACCCAAAACATTCCACACTTAATTACCTGCTGCAGATGCTTTTAGATAACAGATCAAGTTCAAGGTGGAATTTGTGTGGCAGAATGCTTGTATTACAACATACTTCATGGCTTTTATAATAAGGCAAATATGCAGATAAGGGCTTGTAATTATTTCTCTGAATAGCTGCAGGGCAATCTCTAATATTAAGAGGAAATGGGGGGGGGGAAGACTCGACAGTCATGCTGCTTCTGCATTCTTTTTTGTTACCATGGTTCAGGAAGTCACTCTGTGCAACACTGTACATACAACTGTGGACACTGGAAAAACAACACTGATTTTTGGATACTGTCATTTTTTTTAATTACTTTATTTTGGAACCTTAGTCCTGTGATGCTACAATTGTGTACAGGTAGGGATGTGAGAACAGTCGCTCATTGCACCAGGTGGCACCCGGCTTGGCACCTTTCCCAAGACTCTTCTGTCCACTTCAGGGCTTCTGCGGGCAGCATCCGCGTTCTAACCGTGTATCCCGCAGCTCCGGGGATGGAAACGCATCTCCTCCCGCTTCCAACCACGCTTCCCACAGTGCTGCCGAGAAAGAGTACATCCCCAGCCCGCGCACCTCCCTCTGGCTTCCAAGGAAGCGGCTACCGCAGTTTAGAAAGCAGTAGCGATTTTTTTCCATCTAAATCCAGGAAAATCTTCATCCAGAAATAGCATCTACGCAGCGTTTGCTATTCCAGGCAGCCTCCTGACGAGAGGGCTCCGTGACCGCGCCACGTCGAGCCGAGGCTCCCTCGGTCCGCCCAGCACGGGACAGCGCCCAGGACGCTTCGTTTCTTCAGCAGCCGCTCGGGTTTTGCTCGGGTAGAGTCCCGAGGCTTCGCTACAAAGGAGAGGGGCAGGAACCTCTCTGCGGTCCCTGGTGTCGGTGCGGCTTCGGGAGCACGCGTGCGGGTAGCCTAGCACCGAGACGCCGCTACCGCATCCTGCACGGGACCAAACCGAAGCACCGCTGCCGGCGGCTGGGGGGGCCCGGCGGAGCTGCGAGCGTCTCAGCCCCGCCCCCCGCCGGCCCCCCGCCCCCCGCCGGCACCCCGCACCCCGCCGGCACCCCGCACCCCGCCCCTCGCGGCGTCCGGAGCCTGCCAGTCTGCGCGCGTGGGAGGGCGGGCGCGGGCACCTACCTGCCTCCAGCCCGCCCGGCACCCCGCACCCCGCACGTGACGGCCGGCGGCCAATCGCGGGGGCAGGGCGCGGGAGGCGGGAGGGAGGTCGCGGGGCCCCGTCACTCCCCTCCCCGCCCGCCCCGCCTGCGCTTGCGCCCTACCTGCCGGAGCCCGGCGGTGGCGACCGGGGCCGGGCGGAGCTCTCCCCTTTCCCTTCCCCGCCCCTTCCCCCCCCGGTCCGGCACCCGCACCCTTCCCCCTCCCGCGGCTCCCGCTCGGCGGCAGGTGAGGATGCGGCGGGGCGGGTGCCCCCGCGTCGGCGGCGCCGGCGGCCGCCGGGGCTGAAGTCGTTGCCATGGCTCTGCCGGGCGCCGGGGCGGCGGCGGCGGGCGGCGGCGGGGCTCCGTGCCCGCTGTGGACCGCGCTGTACGACTACGAAGCGAGCGGCGAGGACGAGCTGAGCCTGCGGCGAGGGGACGTGGTGGAGGTGCTGTCGCAGGACGCGGCCGTGTCCGGCGACGACGGCTGGTGGGCGGGGAAGATCCGCCACCGCCTCGGCATCTTCCCCGCCAACTACGTGACCCGCCGGCCCCGCGCCGGGGCGGCCGCGGGCGGTAGCGGCGGGAGGGCGGACGCGGGCGGCAGCCTGACGGAGATCGACTTCCAGCACCTGGAGCTGCAGGAGATCATCGGCGTGGGGGGGTTCGGGAAGGTGTACCGGGCCACCTGGCGGGGCCGCGAGGTGGCCGTGAAGGCGGCGCGGCAGGACCCCGACGAGGACATCACGGCCACGGCGGAGAGCGTGCGGCAGGAGGCCAAGCTGTTCTCCATGCTCAGGCACCCCAACATCATCGCCCTGCACGGGGTCTGCCTGCGGGAGCCCAACCTCTGTCTCGTCATGGAGTTCGCCCGCGGCGGCTCCCTCAACAGGGCCCTGGCCGCCGCCTCCTCCGCCAACCCCGCAGCCGCCCGCGGGGGCCGCCGCATCCCCCCGCACGTCCTGGTGAACTGGGCGGTGCAGATCGCCCGCGGCATGCTCTACCTGCACGACCAGGCCATCGTCCCCATCCTGCACCGCGACCTCAAGTCCAGCAACAGTGAGTCCCGGAGCGGGGCGGGCTGGGGGGCGGCGGGGAGGCAGCGGCGGGTCCCCGGCGCTGGCCGTGGTGCGGGAGGCCGGCTCAGAGCGCCAGGCCCGGTGCGGCTCCCGCTTCCCCCGGCGTGTCGCAACTCAGGCGGCTGAGCCGGGAGCTTGCGGCGGTTCTCTTGCCGCGGGCCGCCTGTGGAAAGCTGGGGAGCGGAGGTTTAGCTGCCAGGCACGCAGAGCAACATGCTGTCCGTCGTTTCAGACGGGAGCTGCAGCATGTGCTGAACTTAAAACCAAGCTGCTGTGCCCAGGTACAGCGGCAAGTCCACGAGTTCTAGGTTTGGAAACGCAGCTCGATTCGTTCTTAGTGAATCCTCGGCCCGTCTGTGGGTAACGAGCACCTGACATGCTGGCTGTAGTGCTGGGAAGGTGGCTCACTGCAACAGAGGTGTTTGTGGTCACTGTTGCTGTTGTATTTAGAATTAGCAGCGTGAAAATGCAAATCTGTCCTTCCATGAATGCCTTGAGCCATCTCGACTCCTTTTTGTTCAGAATATGCCAAACGTGCAGCAATGTGTTACTTTTTTTTTTTTGCCCCGAAGTAGTCCATTAAAAATAATAAAAAAGCTTCATTCAAGTTTGAATCACGTTGTTTTAAAGGCCTTTGTCTTGAAGGTCATCATGCATGGGTTGTTAAGACAGGGCTCAGTCATGGGACTGTTGCTGAGAATACTTTCACTATTTGACCAAGAAAGGAGCCATCTCAGCTGTGCGTGTGGCTCTGTTTGCAGTGCAGGACGATGAGCTCTTGCAGGGTACCTGTAGGGTCATGGCCAACACCTGCATTTCTAGCAAGGTGTCTTCTAGTCGTCTTGTGCCCTCGGGATTTGCTGCTGTATTCAGGGTGCTGCTGCACTTGGTTAGTGGCTTAGACGGTGTGCTGCTGCATGGAGCCTCCTTGGGTGACAGTGCCAAAGTCCTTACCTGAAATGCATTCATAACCCTGTGCTCCAGTGCAGCACCTGGAGCTGAGCTGGCTGCTGTGCTCTGATCCCATTATCACCTCTGTATGTGTGGGTAATGGCAGAGCACTGAAAAATATGCTGTTGATTGATAGCCTCTGCAGAGGTGCCTCTTCACTGCTTTCATCACCAGCTCCTGCTGCTCGTGTGCTTAAGCTGTTTTCTCACCCGTATTTCTCAGTGGAGTTTGAGGAAGGTATAGAACATGCTGAATAGAATGATGTCTCTTGGTCATCCAGCTGAATTATGCCATTTATAAGACAATGGCACGCTAGCAGTACAATATATGATAGTAATTAAGTTTAGCAGTCTGAATTGTAAATGACTGCAAATCAATACAGTATCCCCTGTTGTGTTAGCTCATCTGTTCGTTGAAGATTTCACTTCATTGTGTTACTGTAGTGTTTCTGCAGTCTCACACGGTGGGAACAGAAAGCTGCCAGGGTTGGTTGAGCCAGCTTGGCTGTGTGGATGGATGGTGACAGCTCAGCAGCAGCTAGAGCTGCAGGGGGGATCTGGCAGCACCCATGGGCTGGGGGTGCTTCAGAGCTCTCTGACAAGCAGCTCTGGCTATTATGAGTGTTCCATAGCTGTTTTCCTTAAGAACTTGTACAATAAATTGGAAGAATGACTTGTCCTTACTGTGGTATGACCAGGAACTCTCCCTCAACTATTTCCTTAGCAAAACAAAACATGAAATTTTTTTATTTCCAAGTATATTTGATCCGGGAACGATAGAGGTCTGGCTTGTGGTTGGCAAACCACACACAAAGCAAGAATCTCAAAGGCAATGGTGCTGGTTTTGCTTCTCCCTAAGCAAGAAAAGGGAAGTAAATAGATAAGCAAATGTTCTCTGTGTGGGGAAGGAAAACAGTCTTGGTTGTGAGGGTCAACAAGGAAGTAAGGGGTACTCGGTTTGTTGGTAGAGTTTCTTCAGTTTGGAGTCCATGTGAAATAATGTTAATATTTAAAGATGATTCTCCAAACATGTGAAGAACACTTCTGGCTTTAAATATGTGATAAAATGAAACGTAGTAACCAGGGCTCCAATGTTGATATAACAAAATGTGGTGCTTTGTAAAAAACCCTGTGTAAGTGACGAGCTGAGAAGTTTCTCTGGAAAAGAACATGGTCTATTTTGAGAACAACTTCCTCATAAGCAGGTTTTATGTTCTTACATGTATTTTTTTGGTCAGGGAGATAATATACAATTAAGGGTTAAGAGGTGGACTTTACCTATCTAAAATAACAAGAAAAAAATGCATTAAAGTTGAAGTTTTTCAGACCATCATTGATAGTCACGAAATTCTGCATTAAGTGATACTTTGACTGTAGATATCTTAAAAATTGTGAAAATACTTGAACTTTCTTAACTGTATGTTTGTTTTAACTTAGTCTTAATCAAGCACATTAGCTGATTATGAAAAAGTGAAGTTTTACTGAAAAGAAACACAATTTAATCTCTGAGACAGGACACTAACAGTTACCCCAGTGTGCTTTTCAGCACATCCCAGGTGCTTTGCTGACTCTCAAAGGGCAACTGGTTTTGGTTTTTGTTTGGGGGGGGTAGGTATCACTTTCCTCTGGGCATTAGCTATGAGACCTGTGTCTGTCTGGGGGCTCAGTGCAGCCTTTTCAGATTCTTTTTAGGATTCTAAAGAAAGCTACTAATACGTTCATATAGAGAAAGCAATATTTCTTCTTTCTGAAATATAGAGAAAGCAGAGGTTTGTGGCTTTTGGGGCTGTTTCAGACTCTGCAGCAGTTCTGCCTTAAATAATTTAATTAAAAAAAAACAATAAAACCTTATCTGTAGCCCAGCAGCTTTGTGTACTTGTAGGAAATGTTACAGATAGTGCAGAACTCCTTGCTTACTAACCCCAGCCATGAGCACAAGGTGAAGCATCACTGATTCTGTGCAGATTAGGTGTGCTGAGTACTCTGTGTGAGTGGGGTGTAGTTTGTTGGGGCTTTCACCAGCTCCTCCAACACCCCAGGTTCCTCTGCAGCCCCCAGCTCTCTGAAGTCTATTGGATTTCTGTTGCTTTCTGAACTTGCCAAGGACAGCCTGTGTTCCAGGGGTGGCTGGATAAGGGTTCTGACAGAACTGGTGTATCAGTTGCTTTTGATGAGGGATGATGTACTGGAGCTTGAGAAAAGCAAGAACAAATTATTTCTGGTTCTTTGCTTTCACAGGTTACTTGCAGCAGAACGACTCGAGTTGTGCTACCAAACACCTTTAAAATTATATGGAGAAGTTTAAAGAACTCATAAACAGTATTTTCTCCCTAGCTTTTCCACCTAGCAGTTCAGAGAGAGGAAAAGTTAGAATTACACCTACCTGCTATCTTCTGAACTGACTAATTATTCTGAAATCACTGGGATGTATCCTTTGTCTCTTGACTGTTTTGAAGAGGGAAGACTTGCTCACACTGCCAGTAGAGCTGTAAGGATTACTTACATGCTGCTAAATATTTGAAATTCAGGATATTCTCATGTATAGTCACCAGGAAAAATCAAAATTAAATTCCTTTACAATCATCTGGTAGTTTTGAGGAAGGAAGAGAGATGGCTGTTGAGCAATTTCTTTGGAAATGAAGTTCCAAGATGCCCTCTAATGTCAGTGAAACTCACAAGTTTTCTGTCAATGGTGTTGTGCCAATTACCGCTCACCTGTTATATTAAAACTAACAAACCCCACAGTGTTTTCTTTGGGTATCTTCTGTACCTCCTCTCCTCCTTGTGATGCTTTAATTCATGCAAGTTTTGCTCTCATGATGTCTTCCATAGCTCAGTGTCCCTGCTGGGTGACTCCTGCCACCTCCTGCATCAGGCTGCATGTGCTGCAGTTCACTGGAAACTGCCTGGCTAGCTGCTGAGCTTCCACTGCTGGCCTCTCTGAGGTCTGGAGAGGAACAAACATTTCTATTTCTTCCTTCTGGTGGAACTAACTGAAGTTCCTCTTCCATAAGGACTTTGATCAAGCTGCAGGACCCACATCTCTGCAAACATCGTGTTGCTATGGCTGGTGTCAGTCAAAATAGTGGGGCCAGAAGTTACTTAGCAGTTTAAAATTCTTATGCTGTGGTTTTCCATGCTGTGTTCATATAGGAAGTCATGATACTTAAATGCTCTGCACTGTTCTTAATCACATACATTGCATAATGCTGGAAACTTGCAGGTGCAGCAGCTTCCCCAGCCTTTTGCTTTGCTGTGAGGATGCTGCTGGTGCATTACAACAAGAGCTGCTGGAGCATCTGGGAGTTTATAGCAGGAAGGAGCTCTAGTTTTCATAACCCTGTTTGCTCAGTATTCTTAAAGCCCCACCAGAAAAGCATAATCAAGCCACTCCTGGGCAAACTGCAGAATTTTGTCACTTTAGGACACAGCTCCTCTTTGGGAGGCTGTGGGCTATTAAAAGTTAGCATGACATTCAATTCTAGTAAGTTTTTTGTTTGAATATAGTTCTATATCACATGCAAATGTTCTACTTCATTTCATAAAACGTTGCTCACAGGAATTAGTTTCATTATTTGATGTGTGCTCAGACTGTGAAGATAGGCAATTTATATTTTTATAGAGCCTGAAGGCTGGTTGGTTTTTGTGGGAGCAGCAAACACTTAGCAGCCTCAAGCTATAGTGTATATTTTTCCAGTTCATCAAAGGAAATGTTTTGTGTTATGCCTGTTTTATATTCACTTGAAATATTTACTTGCTGCATATTATGTTGCATATTTTGTATTCAGACAGGTTCTGTAATTCAAGAAGGAACAATTCTGAGTAACTGCATCATTTCTTTCTATATGAAGTAGAAAAAACTAGTGCTAAAATGTTGTAGAAGGATAAATGCTGTGTTTCAGCATTAAAAATTAATATTCCTGATCTATCTTAATACAATATATGTTGTTTCTTATTTACTAGTGACTCATTGCATCTTTAACAGGTAGGATGATGAATTAATAAAGTGACTTTCATCTTTTTCAGGATGCTACTCGGTCCTTCATGTCTTTCATAACAAACAGAATGCAAGATGGATTCATAGTGTTAGCATAGCATGATAAAAATGGAGATAGAACTGAGTTTTCAGCTGTATTTTCCACAGCATCCCTCAGCTGATCTGCAGGCACAGTTCATCCCTTTAGACACACTTGCCATATATTAATAATTCCTTTTAAAAGTTCTGTTCTACAAACTGAAATGAATAGAGAAGTAACACATCATTGGACTGTATTTAGATTTTTCGTGCTGTTTTGTTGTTCCTTTGACCTTAGAAGAGAATGGCTTTTTGTTCACAGTCTGAGTTTTCTTATCACCAAGTATAAACATTCTCCTAAACACGCTTCAGTGTTTCAAGTTCTGAAATACCATGGCCTTGTGCAAGGAACATTTGCAAGGAGTGTTTGCAACATGGGAGATTTCTGTCCTTGAGTTTTATTTCTGATGATTTCTTAAAATGCCAAGCATTGAAATTCATCTCAGTGACCTTCAGTAATAATAATTCTAAAAGTAAAGCTTTTTTATTACTTTTGAGCTTTGGGTGATACTTTTTTGTTGGCAAAGTCATGGCACTGAATAAAAATATAGCTTTTAAATATAGATAAAAATGGATAAGACACAGTCAATACCAAATGACTTGGCTGTCTATAGTAGCAGGACCAAAATAACAACTGGTGTCATAAATCCTCATTTCTGGATTGACAGTTTAAAGCGAATTTCACCATATTTATCTTGCTTGACCATATTATTGAGCTTAGGTCAGTAACTGAAAGTAAGTAGATGTTTAAATTTTGACCCACTTGATGCATCTTAAAGTCATAGGTTATATATGGTGAGCTGGAAAACTGAGGTATTTGTATAATGTCACCACAGAAGTATTCTTCCTTCTTGGAGCTTCCTGCCAAGTTTAACCTTTTTTTTTGTGTGTGGGGTCATAGCTTCAGTTAAATCAGCCCTAGACATGCCAGTGTTTGCTATATAATCATGCTTTGTTCTCTTCACAGTGACTAAAATCTGTGTTTTGGCAGGTGTGCTATTAACTGGAGCTGATAAGTCAGCCCTCCTTCAAAAAGGAGTAACTGCTTCATTGCTGTGCTTCCCTGTGGGGAAAAGCAACCCTTGGAACTGGCCCTGAGCTCTAAATATTTGGATAGTTCTGTGATTTTTGTGTTCTTCCTGAAACTAATTGTGTTTATTTCCTCATAGGTTATGTAAAAAGGACAAAAATAGTACTTTTAAACTCATTACTGCATGTCATGCGAATTATTGAGTCAAAGAGCAGGTTTTCCTTTCCATTTTCTCCTCCCAAGAGAGAGCAAGTGCTGCCAGGTTTGCAGTGCTCGTTTCCAAGGAACTGCTTTGCCTTTACTCTTAAATTAAGAGTTCTTGGAAATGTGCAGTGCTCACCTACTTAAACCTGCACGGGTGCAATGCAGAAATCCATCAGCCCCACAGAGTATTTTATTTTCATCTCCCCAAGTTTATATTTTTATAAGTGGGTTTAAATTGTCTGTGGCATTGGTTTGTTTCTGTTTGTTTCTGTTTGTTTGGTTGGTCTCTTTCAAACATTCTGTATAAAAGAAACTGACAACCTAAAGTAGATTGATTTTTTTTTTTTTTTTAATGGAATGTAACCTATGAAAATTCCTGATAAGTTATATTAAAGGGATTTCATGTGAACTCATGAGGTTCTGCAGGAGCTCAGTGTAAGGACATAACTTTTCTTACAGGTAGTATTTAAATAAGAGAACTAACCTTAATATTTTATTAAGCAGAGAACTTGAGAACATTCAGCGTGGTCTGCTTTTGATTTTCTTGCTGATGCAGTGTTCAAATCCTGCATTTTCAGAATTTATTGTTTAAATGATTACTATTTAAATGTCTGATTATAAATGCATGTTACCTCTGGTACTTCCTTTTATGGCACAATAGAAATTCCTGTTTTGCATTGCAGAGCTATTTGAACAGCAAGTGAAGCACAAATGTCAGGCAGTGAAGTAACTCACAACAGCTGAAGCCCGTGCCAATAACTTGTTAAAACTGCTTCTTTCTCTCAAGTTCCCATTTGCCCAAAGTCGTTTTAATAATGCTGATTAAAGAAGTGAAGGGGAAGCAGAAAATGGAGATGCAGGGTGTGTTGAAACTTCTGAAATCTCTCATCCCTCTTTCTTGCTCTTGCTTGGTTTCCTGCAGCCCTGTCATTTCCAAGCACTGGTGGTTTTCTGGTGGCAGATGCCCCACCATGGGATGTGTTCTTTTTATAGGGTGCTGTGTGTTTGTCAGTTCAGGCTGTCAAGGACTTTTTGTGTCGAGTCTTGTCTTGTTTTGGCTTTCCAATGGGGAACATTTTGTTCAGGATATTTTTTATTTTTTTTTAATATATGTTGGCTTCTGTGAGGTGTAGGATTCTTTTTATTTTTTTAGATATTTTTAGACAAATATATTTAAGAACGTAGTGTTTCTGAGTTCCTTTCAATTTAGTGTGAAATTAAGAATTTGGTATATGCCTGCTGTAAAGGGACATAGATAATAAAGGAGCACAGCATACCTGTAATAAAAAGCAGACAAATATCTCTTTCATATATAAGGAGTCTTTAAAGGATGAAATTCCTGATGGTGAGCTCTAAATTTAGTCTGGTGAGAATTGCAATCTGACAGATACTGACTACAGAGATGAAGGTAAGAGTTATTATTCTCAGAACCCCTTGGAAAAAAAAAAAAAAAAGCAAGGTATTTCAGAAGCAGTGCTTTATAGGCAGATGTATCATCTTATAGATGTTTTGGAGATGTCCTGATCAGTTAATGTTTTCACTGTGCTAGTGAACCTGTAGTTTAAAAACTGGGCATGGTTTTATTAATGGTTAATAATTTTATTAATGCAATTAATGCATTTTCTTTGCCTTTGATGTCCTTGTAGCAAGGTGGTGTCGCCAAGGGAGGTGTGCTGAACTCATGCTTGAGTTGCAGATGGGGTTACCAGCAGGAATCATCATGTGGCCTTAAAATGTTGTCAAATATTTACTTCTGTCTGTAGCAGTGCAGTGTTTGGATAACAGTCCAGGGTGAAGTTTTATGTTAGTTTGATGCAAAATAATCTCACATCCAGTTTACACTCCTTTTTGTGGATTTTTTTGAATCCTTCAGGCACAGTCACAGTCTCTGGTTTTGCTTACATCAGAATAAATGAGATGGATTTTCCTGCACTTCTGTGTTCCTAACCTAATAATTATTTTTTAGGTATAGGATTATTTTCCAGGGCTGGGCAGCTGTGGAAGTGGCAGAAGGATGCTGTAGCAGGGGTTGCTAGGTTACTGCCAGAGAAGCATCTCGGGAGCAGCTCAGCTATGCTAAGCAGTCTGGGTCTGGTGCTGCTGTTTCCCTGGCTGGAAGGGGAAGGCTGAGCTGCTAAGAAATGTCCCTTTGCAGGATGAAACTTGGGCACGTGCCAGTCACCACCTTTTGCAAGACTGGCTGTTTTTGGTTTCGGTCACATTGACTGACAAGGAATGTCAGGAATTCTGCTGAACGTGTTTGAAATGGGAAACAATAGCTCTTTTATACTTTTATACTAGAATCAAAACTTTTGCAAGGATTTCACTTGATGGTTCTGGTGCTGGCTGGTGAGCTCTTGGTTTGTCTGCACCACTAGGGCCTTCATTTTTTCTACATGGTGTTAAGTAACTCACTGAAAATGAAATTTGGGCTCTTTTTTCATCTGGATTTGCTGTCATTTTTGAAATATTTGCAAGAGTGTAATTGATCTGTATCAGTAAAAACGATTTCTTGCAACTGTAAATGCAAGGTCATCAGTTTTTCCTCTGTAACACTCTTGAACACTGATTTGTGGAGGTGAATGGCAGCTCTGCAATAGCCTCCTGTTACAAGTCAGACACTGGGCACACACTACAGCAAAATAAAAAATAATTGAGCATCTGTGAAGGTGCTGTGGATATAATATAACATGGATTTGTGTGCAGTGTCCTGTGTGCAGTTGAGGACTCCCCAGGGCAAGCTGACTCCCCTGCTATATACTATCCCAACTTGTACTGATATGTGGCCCAGGTATTACTTCAACCTAAACCTCTTTTTTTTTTCTTTTAATTTTTTCTTTTTTTTTTCTTTTTTTCTTTTACTTTTTTCTTCTTTTTTTTGTATAAATGCTTTTTATGAAGCTGTTTTCATAAAGTAGTCTTTGTATAGGTGCTTTCTAAATCTGTGTGAAAGAACACTATTCACATACTGTGCCAAGAACTCCAAAGTTCACCATCCTGCCTGTTGTGTGAATGGCTGCCACGTGTCTGCTCATTCTGCTTAGTGATGTCCATTTCTTGTGTTGAGAAACAGTGAGCAGTTGTAACCTGTAACTTGCTTCATAGGTGGTTATAGATCCTGTTCTCAGATGTTTTTTTTGCCAGGGGAAGACCCCTTGTCTAGTAACCATTCTTAGTAGCTGTGGATTTGCTGTTTTGAGTACCCTGCTTGTGTCCTTTTTCATGCCTTTTCATTCTATAGTTTGAGATGAATAGGAGCCAGGATGGGTTTTATAATAATTCTTAAGATTTGTTTTTATTTCACTGCAATTGATACTTTATTATCGGGCACTTAGTTTCAAAGTTAATGCCTTTTCTCACAGCGTACTGTCGTGTGTGGGATGTTCAGATTCTCTTCAACTTTGGTGCTTTACATCTCCTTATGGTGGGTTTGTTATGGTAGTTTAATATCTACTCACACAGAAGTGAAATCTTTACACTGTAGGTATTTCTTGTTTGGTTGGTTTGTTTTTAGCTTAGAATTGCACACAACATAATAGTAGTACCACAAAAATAAGTACAGAATTATCTGTGCAGTGGAAGTTGTAGGTGAAATGAGTAACAGGACTGGGTATTTGTATTTTTTTTCATTGCAGTAATTTACCAACTCAATCTTTTTCAGTTTTGTTGCTGGAGAAGATGGAACACGATGACATTTGTAATAAAACTCTGAAGATTACAGACTTTGGTCTGGCTAGAGAGTGGCACAGGACAACCAAGATGAGTGCAGCAGGGACTTACGCCTGGATGGCTCCAGAAGTTATCAAGTCCTCCATGTTCTCGAAAGGGAGTGATATTTGGAGGTAAGAAGTTTGTCTGCTGAAGATCAAGTTCAATAGAATTATGCTGAGGTTTTTGAATTACTTCGATCTTTCTTGGTGTTAGGTTGTCTGAACATATGGCAAATATAGCTGTTCAAAAAACATACTAATTTCTGTGCATATATTTCATTTGATCTACCTTTGTTTAGTTATGACTCTTAAATCAAAGAGGGAAAAGGTAAATAGCAGGCAAAATTATTTGGTTTTTTTAAGAAAGCAAGATCTTATGAAATACTATTGGTTAAGAAACCTAAGTATTTAATTTGGAGTGCTAATGAACAGCAATATACTCTTGATGCATTGACATAATTGATCTCATATCAATATATTTATATCACATCTGAACAGTCTCATTCTGCATAAAGTAATGGGATCAGGCAGCTATTAGCCTATGTATCTGATAAATAAAAATAAGCTGAAAGCCAGAATTTTGCCAGATGTTACATTAGTGCTGCTTTTATGAATCTAGAACTAAATTGTGTGTAAAAAGGAACATCAGATCTAAGCTTTTACACTTCTAGAGCTTTTGCTTCAAGTAGCTGGAGTGAGGACAGTGTGTTCAGCACAAAATTGTTTTCACTTGCTCTCTGATTGTCAAGGTGGAAAACTTCCCATGTTAAATCTGTGAATTTCTTGTTAGAGACTTTGCTGTTGATCAGATAGATGACATGGCTGTCAGGACTGATGCTGTTTTTCAGTGGTGTGTAGAAAGGTAATTGGAGCTGCAGTGTTAATTCAGCTCTGTGCTGGGAGAGAGGAAATGCAGTGATTGCACAATAGACTCCACAAGCTGCTGCCTCACCCTGGAAAAGTCTACATTTCCTTTTTCTTGAAATGCTTTCTCTGAAGGAATCCAGAACAGCTATCTGGGGAAGGAGGGGAGGACTTCAGTCTGTTTTCTCATGCCTTCTTATGCATGTTCTGTGTTGTATGATTAAGTAGGGTCCTATTTTGCTTAGATGCCTAATATTCTACAGCATGAAGNAATAGTAGTACCACAAAAATAAGTACAGAATTATCTGTGCAGTGGAAGTTGTAGGTGAAATGAGTAACAGGACTGGGTATTTGTATTTTTTTTCATTGCAGTAATTTACCAACTCAATCTTTTTCAGTTTTGTTGCTGGAGAAGATGGAACACGATGACATTTGTAATAAAACTCTGAAGATTACAGACTTTGGTCTGGCTAGAGAGTGGCACAGGACAACCAAGATGAGTGCAGCAGGGACTTACGCCTGGATGGCTCCAGAAGTTATCAAGTCCTCCATGTTCTCGAAAGGGAGTGATATTTGGAGGTAAGAAGTTTGTCTGCTGAAGATCAAGTTCAATAGAATTATGCTGAGGTTTTTGAATTACTTCGATCTTTCTTGGTGTTAGGTTGTCTGAACATATGGCAAATATAGCTGTTCAAAAAACATACTAATTTCTGTGCATATATTTCATTTGATCTACCTTTGTTTAGTTATGACTCTTAAATCAAAGAGGGAAAAGGTAAATAGCAGGCAAAATTATTTGGTTTTTTTAAGAAAGCAAGATCTTATGAAATACTATTGGTTAAGAAACCTAAGTATTTAATTTGGAGTGCTAATGAACAGCAATATACTCTTGATGCATTGACATAATTGATCTCATATCAATATATTTATATCACATCTGAACAGTCTCATTCTGCATAAAGTAATGGGATCAGGCAGCTATTAGCCTATGTATCTGATAAATAAAAATAAGCTGAAAGCCAGAATTTTGCCAGATGTTACATTAGTGCTGCTTTTATGAATCTAGAACTAAATTGTGTGTAAAAAGGAACATCAGATCTAAGCTTTTACACTTCTAGAGCTTTTGCTTCAAGTAGCTGGAGTGAGGACAGTGTGTTCAGCACAAAATTGTTTTCACTTGCTCTCTGATTGTCAAGGTGGAAAACTTCCCATGTTAAATCTGTGAATTTCTTGTTAGAGACTTTGCTGTTGATCAGATAGATGACATGGCTGTCAGGACTGATGCTGTTTTTCAGTGGTGTGTAGAAAGGTAATTGGAGCTGCAGTGTTAATTCAGCTCTGTGCTGGGAGAGAGGAAATGCAGTGATTGCACAATAGACTCCACAAGCTGCTGCCTCACCCTGGAAAAGTCTACATTTCCTTTTTCTTGAAATGCTTTCTCTGAAGGAATCCAGAACAGCTATCTGGGGAAGGAGGGGAGGACTTCAGTCTGTTTTCTCATGCCTTCTTATGCATGTTCTGTGTTGTATGATTAAGTAGGGTCCTATTTTGCTTAGATGCCTAATATTCTACAGCATGAAGTAATACTTTTGGTATTCTCAAGATGATTCTCTATCTGCATTACTGTTTTGGGAAACCCATTTGTCTTATGTCTAGAAATGATTTTCAGTGTTTTGTTTACATCAGTCTGAGTTGATGCCCAGTTGAGAAGCATCTCTGGCTTTTTTTTTTTTTTTCTTCCCATTCTTTCTTTCTTTTTCCTGTAATTTTTTTTGTGGGGTGGAGGTTGAGTGTAGGCGTTTCCCTAATCAGCTGTATTCCATGCTTAATTACAGGTCCTGTCCAGTCTTGTTGCTGTGATTTTAGGTATCTGAGGGGGTATGCTTTGGTGCAATTATTTTATATTCTGCTGCAACATTAGTTTACATTTTTGGAACCTACAGTATTTCTCTTCTTCGCCTTCTCTCCTGCACGCCTCTCTTGTAAAAATGTAAGTATTTAGCTCAATGGTGGACATCTAACAGGAGAGGTTTTGAAGTAGAAAGGCTGTATTGTACAGTATAGCTTAGACAGACCTTCTTGGCTTCTAACAATTTTCTGCTTGCACCTTGATCTATTCTGTTGCTTATCTTAACCCTGTCTTTGAAAGAAAAGCAAATAAAGAATTCCCTGCTTGTAGGAATGGTTTCTGTTTTACAAAGCATTCAGGCTACAAATTTAAGTATGAGTGTGTTTAAGCCAAGGGACACTTGAGGAAAGCTCTAAACTTCAGTTACACATACTGAGTGCTGAGTCTCCAAAAGAAACCTGCAGGTTTCTTATATAGAGAGGCAAAATAAAAAAAATAATAATTTTAAAAGGCTGCTCTAATGTGGCAGCTTGTTGTTCGGAACCTGCCAGTGCTTGGAGATGCTGTGGGACTATTTGCATGCTGATCCTTTCAGGGTGCATCTTCCCAGGTGTCATCCTAGACAGCAGAAATGGTGCTTTCCAGGCCCTACATCTGGATCCCTTTGCTGTTCAAACCAGAGTTACAACTACTGCACTATTCTTTGGCACATGCAAAAAATGTCAAAACTACATTTGACATCAGGAGAGTGATTTTTTTTTTTAATAATGAAAATACTTAACAGGACATATTTTTGAAATTATTTTTCATTTAGGCTTAAAAAATATATATATTTCCAAGCATATTATGCCTGTATTTTGTGCCTTTTGCTGAAGATGGAAAAAGAGATGCTGCTTAAAAGAAACCCAAACTATTTCTTAGAAGCTCAGCCTGTATACATAGGGCAACTGTACGTGGGCTGGTGAAATTTCATACACAAAGCAGCTACTTCTGTAGTTGAGAGAGTTAATAAGTAGTTGTTGTCCTAGATAATGATAGATTAGTACCTCCCAAAAACTCCAGCGTGGCAGGACTAGAATGTCTTTAGGGTTCCTCCCCACAGCCTTGGCTCTTGGTACTTGATATTAAGGCTGCTTTCATTAAAAGAGATGCTTTCAGGCTATTGCTCTGTTGGTCTATTTAAAATTTTACAACCACCTTCTTGGCAGCGTCGATAGCTATTTAAGATTAAAGGCTTGAATTGTAAATGTAACTAAAGCTAATAGTGTGATACAACATTTTCATAAAAGATTATTTATTTTTAGTTCTTGTTGTGCTTGACTTCAGCATTGATGCTAAAATATGTCTGGAATAGTCTGAACAAGGGAATTCATAGAATCATAGAATGTTAGGGGTTGGAAGGGACCTAGAAAGATCATCTAGTCCAGCCCCCCAATTAAGAGCAGCCTGCACATGCTGAGTGAGAGTGACATTATTTTTGCGCTTTCTCTAAGCGCACAAATGAGATGTAGTTCAGTAGAATTCCTCCATCGTGCAGAAAATATGCATGATCAGAAGTGCTGCTGGATTAAAACAAAATCGGAATTAATTATTTTATCCTTTGACTATCCAAGCAAGTACAGAGATTAGACTGGAAAAAAATTGGGAGGAAATGAAGAAGCTCAGGATTTTTTATTTTATTTTCTTTGGGCAAGGGGAGGTGAAGAATAGCTTATATTTCTCAGATTTCAATTGATTTAGCACTATAAATTCATTATTTTTCTAAGCCTTTGATAGAAGCTTTTATGTAAACAGAATGGAAGCAAAATAGTGCTGCCATTTGTGCTGGGGTTGTGTAGCTGTTATTTCTCAATGCAGTGCTGTAAGGTCTATCCTGCTGACAGACTGTTCTTCTTAAGCAGTGTGACAGAAAAGCTGAACTGTTCACATCTGATGATCTGATTTCTCCCCATGCAGGAGGGTTTGCTCATATCCTGCAGAACCTGCAGGTAGTTTCTCCTCTCACCTGGAGAAAAAGTCCAAGAGCAGTACTTTGTCATCTGTTTGGGTTGTTCTTTGGGTTTTTCTATTCCTCCTTCCCCAAAACTGGCTGTGCAATCTCCAGCTCAGTGGTGTGGAACAGGAGCTCTAGAGCAGCAGCAGCAGCAGTGTGCTGTCCCTGCCCTTTGCAGGGGCCTGGGACATCTGAACAAGCCAAGCATGGGGCATACAGGCTTGAATAAGGGAAAAGCAACACCAGCTCTGCTTTTAGAGTGGAGAATTCTTATGATAAAAGAGGAATATAGGAATTCCTATGCTGCAATAGGAGTTCCTGTGATCCTTTGTCTACCTGATGCTGAGAATAGGTCTCTTAATGCCACCACCTTTCACAGGAGGCAATGTTGTTTGGCTTGTGTGTTGGTTTTTTGTTTGATTTGTTGGTTTTGATTTATATAATGGAGAATATAATTGTTTGTGTGTCATCATTTCTCAATCTTGTTGCATATTCTGTGGGAAGTGAAAAGTTAACAGTCCTTTATATAACTCACAAGGGATTAGAAGTGCAAACTGCTGAAGAAAGCTGGGGCTTTTCTGGTGGCTCTTCATTACTATTATTTTTAAATCAATTATTATTAATTGGGTAAATAGTTGTCAAATGTTGGGAAAAGCTGATGTCCTGAATACTCTGTTAAGGTTTTCTTTTTGTTCCGTTTGTTTTTGCTGTGTTGGTTTGTGTTTTTCTGGAGAGAAGGTGGCTTGTTTTCCTTCCACTCAGCCTTCTGACTGCCAGATTCACGTGATGTAATTTACATTTACATGATCCAGATGTACATTTCTATAGCATCTCTGTAGAAGTGACTTCAGGCCACATTTAGAGTTATCCAATGTAAATCCCTGTTAGTGGAAGGGTGCAAGATGACTAAAGCAGAGCCAGCTCCTACAGGCATTCATCTTGGACACAGGAAACCCTTAGGAACTCAGTACCTGGCTGGACAGATACTTGTGTGTTCTTGAGTGAGTGTGTCAGGACTCAGCAAATAACTGTCCAAATTTCCCTTTCCTAGTTACGGGGTGCTGCTGTGGGAGCTGCTCACAGGAGAGGTTCCTTACCGTGGCATTGATGGCCTTGCTGTGGCTTATGGAGTTGCTGTCAATAAACTCACTCTGCCCATCCCATCCACCTGCCCTGAGCCATTTGCAAAGCTCATGAAAGGTACCTGTGCTGATTCTTCCTCTGTCTTTCAATAGTTACTTTTTGGGAGCGTGTATCCTTGCCTGTAGTGGTCATGGGGTTGCAAAATAAACACCTTTTCTTGTGTTTGTGCTGCATGGAGCTGGCTTTTTGCCTTTGTGCAGCAGCCTGGTGTTGCAGAGCACCCGGGGTGTTCCTGAGGAAGTTACACACTATGTATGCCACATTCCTCAGTAATGACAGTCTGGTTTTACCAATTTCCTTTTACTTCCAAATGGCATTAATTTGCACAAACCGTGGAATATGCAATACAAGGTCAAGATTAAAATCCCAAGGGGGAGAAAAGCCAGTACCATTTTTTTCATCATCGTTTCTTCCCGAGTGTCAAAAATGTGTTGGAAATATTTTTAAAGAGAAATAAACATCTCTTGTTTTATTGTTTCATTATTTTTTTATCGTTTATATGTATCCCTTCTGTGCAGAACTTCTAATTTTGCTATTTCAGATCCTAAAGATAGAGATAAAAATTACTATTAATACAAAACCAGTCTTCTGAGTACAGGTGGGTAGTTGTCACTTCAAGTAAATGGAAAAGGAACCAAGAGCAGCTTTGCAGATAAAGGGAACGCATTAGAACTTGAAGTGCACTAGCAAGTAACTTGAAATTCATGTGGTTCTTCATAATATTCTATGTACTATTAAAAACTGATGGGATTTTGATAAATTCTAGAATGCTGGGAGCAGGACCCTCATATCCGACCATCGTTTGCCTTAATTCTTGAACAGCTTACTGCCATTGAAGGGGCAGTTATGACTGAAATGCCTCAGGAGTCTTTCCATTCCATGCAAGATGACTGGAAACTGGAAATTCAGCAAATATTCAATGAACTGAGGACCAAGGAAAAAGTAAGTGATTTTTCCAATTGCACAGCAGTAAAAAAATCTCTGTGTGAATGCAATAGAGCAGTTTTAAACTTAGGAATTGTGGCTCAGCAATATAATACCAGAAACCTGATTTAGTAGTGGAAATAGACTTGAGAAAATAAACTACTTGGAAAAGAGGATTTACTCTCCTATTAACACATGATTAATTTAAATTGCCTCCTCTTGTTGGTGAATTTACTATTCTTAAAACCATTAATATGTTTCTGGGTAGCATTTTAAGTTAACCCTGTGACTCTCTTGCAGCAAACTTTAGAAAAAAGCTTTGAATAATGTTTTTTTCTCATTCAGCTGAAGAAGAAACTTATCCACACCTGTGTCCCCAAAGAAAACAGGTTGTGTAGCTGTAAATGTGGCACGTAGGGGCTTCTAAAACATGTTGTGGGGTTTTTTTAATTGGTTATTTGAATGCATCACTGAACAAACCAGAGCTGGTTTACCCTTAGCTAATCTTTATAAGCACTGCACATTTTCAGCCACTGCAGAACATTCTCCTCAGCTGTGGGAATTAAAAGGTTTTTATCCTCTTATATGACTGTATCACACGGCTTCTTTTCCACAAATGGAATAGTGCTTTTATCTTCTTGCTGGACAGACTGATAATATTGGTCTCCTTCAGTGCTGAAGATTTAGAAATCTTCTCCCCAGATATTAATAACATCAATTAGGTCAAACAAAGCTTACTCATGAATCAGCAAATCCAATTTTCTATTTCATATCCAGCTTCTTGTCTCTGATCTTTCCATATTCCCGTATCATGACAATGTTTGTGCTAAATGAGTGGTCACTGTTAATTATCTTTGTCCTCTCTCAGGGATGTCAACTAGTTTATATACACCCTGAGATTTATATTTACCTTCAGACAATTGATAAAGATAACAGCTGGAATAGGCCAGGTGTCCTCTTGATTCCCCATTAGCAGTGCTTTAGTAGAAACAGATTCCTTCTTAGCAGGTCTTTCTTGCAGCATACTTATTGCTCAATGTGTATGTGTTCTTCATTAAGTGGTAACAAATGAGGGAGAAGAGAATTGAGATGCAGTGACTTCTGCATCTCAAAAAAATCTGACTAAATCCAGTTTAGGATTAAATAAATAGATGCAAAGCTTTGGGAGAAGCCGTGTTTTTTGGTGCAAAAGTGAGTTAAACTTAATTAGGGAGGGAAAATGAAATTTACTAGTCATATGTCAACGTAAATGCATCTCCAGAGGTGTCTGCCCTAGTTAGGTGAACTTGTTTAAGAATGAAAGCATGACATTTTGACAACACTTTCCTACATGTGGGCTTATTTAATTTGGCACTTTATCAATTACACAGTCAGATACTAGGGAGAAAGCAATGGCTATGGAGTATTTATATAATAATAATAGTAAAACAAACAGAAAAGCCCTGCATGGAGTCTCATGCCCTGTAAAAAAAGAACTTCTGTAGCTTGAAAGATTTCCTCAAGGGCTCACTGGAAATGAGCAATGGTGCCACCCACTCCAGGAGAAGATCACAATCTTCTTTTGACTGAGTTCTTGAGCAACTTAAATGTAGATTTTCTTTTCCCCCTTAGCTTCAATGGGTGTTTTAATTACAGTGTGATGTAAAACATTGCATAGCTAATTGCAGTAAGGCTATTTTTAATTAGTTTATTTGGAAGAGACTAAATAGTTAATGAGGGAACAACTGCTACTTTTTGAAGACTTATCTGCCTTTTCAATACAGGCCCTCAGTTTTTGGCTAGTTACTAAGCTTTGTAGTGCCTGTATTTGAGTATATTGAGGGATGGATAATCAACAGTGTCTCCCAATACATCTTTTATTACTTTACCATTAATACAGTAATAAAGATCTCTTCTGTTTAAACATTAATGTACCTTCATACTAAAATTGTATTAATGCATGGTTTAGGTTGCCCAGTTTTGACTGAATGGGGGGAGGAGGAAGGTGAGAATTTGCAGTAATTTCTAAATTAAGTGATTAGATGTCTTTAAAAAACAAACAAAAGCAAAGCAACAAAGAAAAAAAGTGTGTTGGAACAAGTACACTGAAAATTAGCTAACTATGAACTTTGTCAGTCATTTCAATTCAATTTGAGAATAGTGATAAGCAATGTGTGTATGTTCTACTTGTAACAAAAAATATTAACTTTCTGAGGAACAGATAGTTCTTAGTGAACCAGTCTGCTTCAATAATATCCTGTGTTTGGAAATCCACAGTCTTATGGCAGCAACAGAGACTTTTTTCCCTTCCCTCATTTGAAAACACCAAAGTAGTACAGTTCAGGAACTAATTTATTCAAGACAAAATGGAAATTAAAGAGCAAAAAGTGTTATTTTTTTGCTTTCACTGTAAGTGATAAGGAATTGTGCTGGCATACAACATCACTGGATACTGGTGAGCAGAAGTGCAGGCAGTCTGCTCTGGAAAAATACCCAAACAAGCAGCAACAAAGGCCACCACAATCATAAGATTGTACAGTAACAAAATGAGTTAATTTAAGTAGGAACAAGATTCTCATATATTCAGAACTTTTGTTATAGCTTAGTTTCAAATGCTGGTTTTATATTTTGAGTTGAAATTCAATTTTTATTCAGGTAGAATTTGCACAGTCGTGCAAAGATGACAAAATTATGCAGTCAGAAACATGCAGCATCAGTCACATCGTAGCTTCTTTTTCCTACAGTCTCTTTTTATTCTGTTCTGACTACAGCTCTGAATCAGCCTGTTTCGTGGATAATGTGCCCCAGAGTTTGAAGGGTGGTCTACTTAGATTTCAGATATATTTTAAGATATTTGGGAAGTCGAAGATGATTTTAAGGTTTACAGCTGTCTCACACTGGGGTTTAATTTCTAAAAAATTTTCTGTCTTTCTTACTAAAGCTATTCCTTCTCAGAAAAAAAAAAAAAGAGAAAAATAACTATTGTGTGGGATTGCTGGCCGGAGAGTTTACGTGGTGTAATTCAGTGGTTAGTAGATGTGATACAGATACCTGCTAGATTTTAATTAAGAAACATCTGTCTTCTGTCCTACGACTTGGTTTATCCTGTTACACTAATCCCCGTTTAGTGTAATACTGATTGCTTTTCTAGATAGAAAAGTGCTACTTAATACCTGGCTGTAAAACAGGAAAGGTTACCAAAATGAAGATAAAGACACTTGTTTGTGCATCCATCAAGTCCTTGACTTGGTTAGTGCACGGCAGCTGTTGTGCTGTGGAGGAGTCTCTGATGCAAGTACTCGGAGCACATTTTCTGCTAGGCTGGAAGATGATCATTTTTGATTGCATGTGTCATCCCCATTGCCAGTGCTTACTTGCCTTAAAACGACCAGCTAAATGGTGAAAAGGAAATCCTTATGGTGCCTGATTGTGTGCAGATACACAATCCTGGCTTGTGCAGGAGTGTCAGAATGTTATATGTGCGTGTTATATGGTGCATCATGGAGACAGTTCACGACACGCACCCTACTGTGCACTTTACATGGTTTTCAACACAGCCTCCAGTCCCATGAAGTATTAACGTGTAGGAATCTTCCTCCCAGGAGCTCCGTTCCCGGGAAGAGGAGCTGACGAGGGCAGCCCTGCAGCAGAAGTCCCAGGAGGAGCTGCTGAAGCGGCGCGAGCAGCAGCTGGCGGAGCGCGAGATCGACGTGCTGGAGCGCGAGCTGAACATCATCATCTTCCAGCTCAATCAGGAGAAGCCCAACGTGAAGAAGAGGAAGGGCAAGTTCAAAAGAAGCCGGTTAAAACTGAAAGATGGACACAGAATTAGTTTGCCTTCAGGTTTGCAATTGTTTTTAAGTTCATAATCTATGTGATGATTAAAAATGCAGGCTCCAGTTCCATGCCTTCAGTATTGGCTACTGGTTTTATTCATTGACAGCTCCTTCTTCCCTTGTAGTGCAAAAATTCTTCCATGAAGACATTAAACAGTATAGGTCCCAGTTGCTCTCTAGCTGTGCCCTGCTTCTTGCAACAAAACACTAGCAGCAACAAAAGCAACCTATTTCAGAAGACAAATGTGATACCATTAGAATGTTAGAGCATTTCTTTGCACCCCTGAATGCATTCAAACACCCTTTGCAAGGGAAGATGTGTGGTTAGAGAGGGGGTTTTGGTGCTGGGGGCTGTGGTGCCTGTTCAGTGTTGCCAGGAGATGGCACTACAGAAGCTCAGCGTTAAGACAGTGGTTTCAAAGCCTTCTGTAGTGGTACCAGCATCTTGGTGTTGATGGGCTTCCTTTCACTGTTTCCAGATCAACACTGTCAGTTTATTGCTAATGCTTTAGGAAATAAATGCCACACAAGCGTAGGTCTGACCTATCATTTAGTGTGTGTGAAAGTGTGAAATCCTGCTTGTTTGACTCAGTATTCTGAAATACATTGCTTGAGTCAAACAAGCAGGATTTAATAATTAGCTTGTCAGTTTAACATGAACATTTCTTACACAGTTAGCTCTAATTCATTATAGAGCTTGAAGTGTTTTAAGTAAGCAGCAGTATGATCTCCTATGGAGTGTTTTATTTACAACATCAAAACTGATCTGCTTTGCTCTCTCTCAGATTTTCAGCACAAAATAACAGTGCAGGCATCTCCCAATCTGGATAAGAGGAGAAGTCTGAACAGCAACAGCTCCAGTCCATCAAGCAGCCCCACAATAATCCCTCGTCTTCGAGCTATACAGTGTAAGTTTCACCTTTTCTGTTCACTCATCAACTCTTTGTTCCATGTCCTCTCTGAAAAACTGCTAATAAGAGCACATTGAAGACACATTTCCACCTGATTTCTAGGCCACTTCACTTGTACCATTTGTCACTTGTTCCACGATGGGAGGGATAATCTTGCCTGCCTACTAATTAATTTTCAGTAATTCAAGATGGTTGAGAACACTTTAAATCACCTCACTCTAGTTGTTTTTTTTTTGGAAAACAAGAAAAATAAACGTAAGTACACTTGCAGGTCTACGTTACAGAAAACTCATCATATTGTTACAGCAAAGCTCCCATTGATATTTGGGAATGACATATGTGACTTAAACTGTTTCTATCTCATGTGTGAGATTAACCACTTCCATTTGCCCTTTTTGATCTATTGTTTGAAGTAGATTGTCTTAATTATCCATATTGAGCTTGGAATGCCTTAAGCTTCTCTATGTGAAATCAGTGGAATCTGTTCCAGCTTATTGCTGGTGGATGATGACTGCCTTCTCTTGCAAAGGTAGTCATATCTGAAGGAAATTACTTCAGAATCTGGCTTTATCAGATGTGAATGAGGAGGAGGGTAAATAAAAAAGGCATGGGGATTATTTTTCTGCATACTGTTCTGTAGCTAGTTCAAAGATTTTTATTTTTTTTTTAAACAGAAACTTTGTTTAAAGTTTGGATAGAGACCAGATCTGTGATCTCCTTTGGAATATTATTAAATCCTGTTTATTATTGCTGTTTAGAAAAAAAGTGTCTTTTCAGGCAGCAAGTTTATTGTTTGTTTGAACTGTAACTGATACAGTTCCTTTGACAAATAACATTATTAACCACGTGTTTATGGATAAAGGAGAGTCAACAAACCCTGTCTTGCTTTTCTTAATGAAAATTGGAGACAAAAAATGATTTGGAATCTTTTTCAGAAGTTGGCTGACACAGTATCTGTGTTGACAGTTTTCAACCAATGGTGGGTTTTTTTGGTTGGGTTTTTTTTACCTCATTAAGGTAAAAAAAGAGGGTTTTTTTCTTAGTAAAATGTCATAATTACATCTAAACAAGACTGTCTTATCTTTGATTATCCTTGCTCTTTATGGAAACGCTTGGAAATGAAGCAAATGTCAGGTATTGGCATGATTATGACAACTGGAAGGCTTGTTTGGTTTTGATGCTTTGTTTGGTTTTGGTTTATTTTTGTTTTTTAATGCATGGCTTTATGTAAGCTCTAGCACTGCCACTCCTTGCATGTGCACTAAGTGCCAGAGGGGACTTTTGTTTATTTTTTTTAGTAAACATTTGTATTTGTAGGGCTAAAACATCCAGGACAACAGAAAGGCTCTCCTTTAAAAGAAATACACTTTTGTTGCTGAGTTTGGAACCCTGGGCTTTACCTAAAAGCTTATCAGATCTCTCAGGATTATCTAGCCAAAACAATTTACCTTCCACACCCATCTGCACCTGTGCAAAATAAATTCCCTTTCCCACAATAATGTTTTATCTTGATTTAACTTCAAAGTGGCTTTGTTTCAAGAAGACTTGCTTAAATAGAGATGATTTGAACAGGCGTATCTAACTGTTGCTTACTTGATTGCTTCATTCAGGAGCAAGTCTAGCTTCCATATCTAAGGGCTTTTTAAGTTAAAAAAAAATCGAGTTAGTTGTAAATATTGTTATTAAGACAAATTTGTCTGATTTTGAAAAGTTGTTTTTTTTTTAAAGGGAGGAGGAAAAGCAGTAAGATACATATATTCCATAGGTCCTGGAATGTGGCTGCAAAGAAGGCAAGTGGAGTGCAGTGCTGCAGGGGAAGGATGGATGTGGCGAGGCAGCAGCAAAGTGCAGTGCAGGAGTAACAGAACCACAGGCATGGAAATGCCATCTCATCTGCTGCTATAACTGGCTAAATGGTTTTCTCTTGTGCCTCTCCATCATAGCTGTAAGCATGTTATGTTGATAGCAAGTTACTTTTCCACTTCATTGCACATGAAAATCTCCTTGCCTGGGTCTGATCCTCTAAATCCGACTGCACAAACCTGCTGCCAAAAGATGCTTAGTGCTTTATAGGGCAGGACTTTGACCCAACAATAAAAGGGAAACAATTCTGTTTCTGAAATCAGCTTTATTAAGATCTCTGCTACATTCTCTTAATTTTTTCTCAGTGATTCCCAAGGCAGATAGACACACAAGTAATGGCCGAAGAAACAGTATATATGTGTACCAGCAAGATGTAGATATCACAAGTGAATATGAACTACCCACTGGGGTTGTGGAAAAAGGCAAGATTTCATTATGTTTCAAAGGTGCTGGTTCTGTTTGAGACAGTGACAGACTAAGCATTTAATGAAGGTTAGATACTGTAAATGTGTAATTTGTTTTGCTATAATGAGAACTCATTAATTCTTGTCACAATTGGAATATTCTGTTTTTAATGCCAATTGCTTCATAGCATATGTTTTCTTCATTGGTATTTAAGTGCTCAGTCTAACTCACTTGTCTGAATTACCTAAATCTGAGGCTCTCTGCTAAAGGAAGCATGGAAAATATGATTGGTTTGCTCCTTTCTTTGATTTGGGTCTCTTGTCAGCTCATCAGTTATTTTTCTTGCTTGCTTCTTCATCTTTTTGGATCAGTGCAGCTTGTGTGATGGATTTTGTAAAAGAAAAAAAATCTCCAAAATCTCATAATTGTGTTACTGTGTCAAAACGGTTTTGCAGGGAGAAATTCTTCTGTCAAAAATATTTTTGCTTTAGAAATGCCATTAATACAGGTGGGGGTTTTGTTTGTGTTTTTAAATCCAATCTTTAGTAACTTCAGATGAAAGCAACAGAACGTGGGGACGAAGCACAACTTATCACCAAGAAGAGTTTGAAGAGGTGAAGAGGAGTTTTAAAAAGAGAGGTTGTACATGGGGGCCGAGTTCAGTGCAGACAAAGGATCGTGCAGACTGTAAGGACAAGTATGTCTACTACTTTCTGTTTTCTTTGGTAACACTAAATATTCTTTTAAATTACTTTTATACTGAGTAGCTTCCCTAGGTAGACACTTAATGTTTTAGTGGCTCTCATCTATTACTCCTGACCTCTGTTTTTTAAGACTTGAAGCATTCTGAGATGCTGAGCTCCTAATGCATACCAAACACTCATAAGCTGTGTGTCTTTCTTGCCCTCCCTCATCTTGACTTGAACTGCAAGCATTGTCCCCAGTGGGCACTTCTGTTATGAGTAAAACAGACTGACTTATGTAAGTGAAGCATAATTCACACCAGCAGCATCATCCACATTGCCAAACACAGGATAAAATGGTTCTGAAAATCAGTTGGACACCTTCACTTTCAGGTTATATTTTTCTCATTGCTCAAAACTGGAAAGCAGCAGTTTTTCTGAAGCAAGATACCCTTTTCCTTTATCTTTT